>APFE030023013.1:0-17715 GCA_000404065.3 Pinus taeda | reverse complement strand
ACCTCTCCAATCATTTCCCGCACTTGAAGAACTAGCAAGGCAATAATATTCTGGAAGCATGGGAAAACTGGTTCCTAAATCACTCGGGGAAATCCTGTAACATACCTCTCCTCGCCTGCTGGGCAATTTGGATAGCACGGAATCAGGCTATCTTCAACCAAATAGCCCCTCATTGGCCCACCATCCTTCAACAAACTATAGCAGATTATAACTTGATACCTGACGAGGAATCCTCTGCCCCTTCACATATCAATAGACAGTTAGAACTCGATAAAACAAAGCCATGGGCTTTCTTTGACGGATCTGCCCAAGATGAGGGATGCGGTGGTGGCGCCATTCTCTACCTCAACGACTCCCATTGCTATAAGATTCAAATAAATCTAGGCAGAGGCACTAACAATTCTGTCGAACTTTGCACGACAAAACATATCATTCACTTTGCTATCCAAAAACATTGCAGACACCTCCAGTTGTTTGGAGACTCTAAAATTGTGTGCAATTGGCTGAATGATGCATCTCAATGTCATGCTTTTTCGTTGAGGCACATTTTAGATCATTAAAGATAGCTAGGGTTTCTTTTTCGGCAGGGAAGTATTCTTTTTGATGTTTAGAAAATTCTCCTGATGAATAAGCACAGAGGACTTCTTCAACTTTGTCTTCAATGGTTACCCTTTCCAAAAGAGTAGCAGACCAAAAGTTATCAGAAGCATCAGTCTGTAGAATTAAGAATCCGTTACCAGGAGGCTTTAAAGATGGTAATGTTTGACATTCAGCCTTTAACTGTTGTACTGCAACGGTAGCTTCAGAGGACCAGCCACCATTAATAAATTGGCGAATCGGGGCTGTTTTCTCAGAAAGATCAGGAATATACTTATGTACATAATTTAGAATTCCTAAAAATCTTTGAATCATCTTCTTATCAGTGAGATGATCAGGAAACTCAGATAACTTGATAACGAATGAGGCTGCATCTGAATTTTTCCTTCTTTGATTTGAATACCAAGGAATTCCACCTGTTCTTGAAAAAGAACCATTTTCTTTTTAGATAGAACCAGACCATGATTCTTTGCTTCTTCAAGAAAAATCTGTAAATGCTGTAGATGAGATTCTAAATTAACACTATGTACAAGAATGTCATCGATATACACAACTATGAAATCATATTTATCGAAAATATGATCCATTCTTCTTTGGAAGAAAGAAGGAGCATTCTTCAAACCGAATGGAACAACTTTCCATTGAAAGAAACCAACAGGGCATGTGAAAGCTGTTTTATGCCGATCTTCTTCTGCAATCTGGATTTGATAATAGCCAGATTTTAAATCAAACTTACTGAAAATCTTACTATCATGAATTTTTCGCATGATAGTTTCTTGACGAGGCAAGGGATAATTAAAGCTCTTAGTGATAGCATTAAGAGGCTTATAATTAATCACCATTCGATCTTTACCACGAACAATTTCAGAATGATTTCTGACTAAGAATGCAGAACATGAATAATGAGATTCGCTGCGCTCAATTAATTGAAGATCTAACAATTCTTGAATCTGCTTTCGCATTTCTTTTTCTTCTGCAGGAGTGCAAGGGATTAACTTACCTGTGACTCTTAAAGCCTATCCTTGTTCTGAATTTATAAACAGAGCCTCCAGAAAGCCAGGCAGCCTTCGAATTACATAGCTTCGGCGTGTATAGTAGATAAAAGCTTTCTGAAGTCAATCTCTGGTTTAAATTCACGATGGCCAAATTCTTGCGATCATTCACAACTGTAGAACGTAAAGTCATCAATGAAGTTTCATCTCGTTCTATTGAGTCTGAAGTCCCTGAGTCAGAAAATGAAAAACATGATGTAGTTGAAGACCCTTCCAAATGGACTCCTCCTGAGTTACATTCTACTGAAATTTATAAGCTACCCATGACCTTTCTGTTGAAAAAGAAAAATTTCTTGAAGGAAGTCGAAATTACTATAAAGATTTCAGGTCCGTCTGTCCAAATTCTCGCTTTAAATTTATTTTCTGATGATGAAATTAAACAATTCCGTCAGTATGCTAAAGATGGCAAATATTTTTATCTTCATTTTGGGGGGATAAGAATAGGACTTGCTCCTTTATTCCGACATGGTATTAATACTCCCTGTATCATTGAATTGTTTGATACTCGTCACCAAAGCTATGACCATGCTAGAATTGGTACTATTATGGGAAATCTTTCCACAGGATGTCAATATGGAACTATATTCCCTGATTATGCAATCAGTCTGACAGATGCTCATCTAAAAGACTGTTGGAAATTGTTATCTGGTGTTCAAGGGTTACAGATGGCTGAAGAAAGTGAATATCTCTCTCTCATTGGACAAGACTCCTTTCAGCTCACTAATACAGCACATCCCAAGCTGAAACAACCAGTTTTAAAAGACTGTGTTACAGTTGGTTTAACCAATGCTCAAGTAGAAGGTGTTCTCTATGATCAAGAAGAATTACCTAGTAATTGGTATTTCCAATACAAAGCCATAAATGACACCAAAAAGCCTGAGTTGAAAACTAAACGAGTTACTATAGACAATGGTCAGGTCAAGTTGATTCCTCCTAGACCAGAAGTACCTCGTCCTATTGCCAGGCAAAAGAAATATGTTTTTCCTATAGATCCTACTGCTATTGCTTCCAGCAGTAATAATATTCCTACATTTCAAGAAATCGGTCAATCCGAACCAGTTTTAGCTCCAGAAGAATTGTATATACCTGAATCCAAACCTTTCCTTCCTATTGTACAAAAAATGCATCGTATTGGTCACTTTCCTCCAGTAGAAGAATGGCAATATGCCAACCGCAGATTTGTTAAAGGTGGTAAATGGCCATCTCATACTAAATTCAGTACAACTTCTTCCTCTTCCCGACAGCCGCCTACAAGAGCCGATTGTGCTCCACTCATAGAGCATAATGCACAGAACCCCAATGATTTAGATCAAGTTTATCAGATAGGCAATTATCTCACTACTTGGACTGCTCATGCTGAAGAAGTCCTAGATGAATTGGGTTGTCAAAGTGAACAGATTTTAGCTAATCTGAAGCTCTTACAAGATGAACATACCGCTGATCAGCAGCGCCGCGAAGAAAAAGAGAAAAAGAGAAGAGCTAAAAAGAAACAAGAATCTCAGCCCGTTAGGTTCTCTAGAACAATGGAAATTCCGTCCAAATGGGAAACAACAGATTCTAAGTCTGAAGAAGAAGACGAAGAAAGAATTGAATCAAGTAATAGTCAAGTTAGTTTTGTCAGAGAAAAGCCAAACACTATTACTTCTTTCAAAAACAAGTCTGATTTAGCAACGTTTGAGAATGATGCTACTTTGTTTCCTTCATTCATTAAACCATCTCTGCAAAAAGCAAATAGACAAGCTGAGCCTAAGTATCCAAGACTTGAAGAAGATTTGTTTGTTACAAATATGTCTGGGTATGTTTTGGATTTAGACAAATCAAAAAACCCTGCTGAATCTATTAGAGTCTGCATTGGTGCTCTCTATCAAATGCAAGTTGTGTCTAAGTTTGACAACTTTTCTATTTTTCTACTTGCTGAAAAAAGAATGGCTGGTATTGTATGGGATTGGTGGTTTTCTGCAACTCCTGAAGAAAGACAAAATGTTGCTCTGGCTGGTTTAGCAACTTTAGAAGTTCTTTTGTTAACTCAATTTGTTCCAGAGCCTACCGATGAATATAGGCAACTTATAACTGATCTCACAAGAATGGAATTGAAAGATCTTAAAGATCTTGATCAGTTTGGATCTGAGTATATGGCTAAAGTTTTTAAAGCTAAGATGAATAATGACTATACTCAGAAGGTTACCTTCTTGTCAAAACTTTCAGGAAATTTAGGAGATATGATATCTAAAGATATTGAAGCTCAAGGTAAAAAGATAGATCAGATCTATTGGATCGATCTCATATTCAGAGCTAAAGAAAAAGTAAAATATCTTTGTTGGCAAAAACAAAGTCAGTCTATTTCTCCTAATCTGAATGTTTGTCGAGATGTATTGCCATGGACTCCTTTCCGAAAACAAAGATCTAAACGATCTGGTAAAAGATATGGTAAGTACAGGACAAAAAGGGTTGCAAATCCTAGAAAACCTTTCCGCAAATTCAGATATGTGAAAAAACGGAAACAGCCTAAGAGAGATGATCAATGTTTTATCTGCAAGCAAGAAGGACACTTTGCTCGCAAATGTCCTAAAAGTATTTCTGGTAAACTCAAAGCTTGCTTTGATATTGAAGATTTTGCTGATGATTGGTCTATGGTTAGTTCAAATGATGAAGTATCAGATGTATATATTCTTACTGATGCTTCTGACTCTGAGAATGAATTGATTGACTCCTATAGTCAAAAGATGAATGTTTCATCTTCCCCACTTGAAGAACCAGAATGGGAAGAAGAACATCATTATAGTGATGAGTCAGATACTGAAGAATATCTTGAAGAGTCATCCTCGGAGATTTCTGAGACTGAAAGTTTGTTGTCCACAGACACTCTTAATTCACAACCCCGTTTTAATTCCTTGTCACCACAACCACTCGTGAATTCTTTGTGTCCATATCCAAAAACAGTCTCTTCCTCTTCCTCACTCCCTGTACAGTCTCCTATTCTTTCTGAAGAAAATGCTTTTCTTAAAAAGATTGTTAAAACTAATCGACTTTTGTACATTCCGGTCGAAGTTCAAGTGCGCGGTGAGTGGATTAGTGTTGATGCTTTCATTGACACTGGTGGTTCTAATAATCTTGCTCGCCCTTCACTTTTTAAAGGTTTATGGAAACCGTTGCACAATATCCTTGTGTCTGAGACCATTGGTGGCACTGTTAACCTTACCCATTATGTAGATAATATTTCTTTGAAACTTGGGGGGGCAATTATCAAAATCTCTGCAATTCAACATTATGACAATTCATCAAGTCTATTTCTGGGAATGCCATTTATTAATTCTGTATTGTCGGTTACTATTAGTGAAGATAAGATTATCTTCAATATAAAGAAAAAGGCAATTGCTGTCCCACGGTTATCTATGGCAGATTCTGAAGCCAGAAAGACGCAGAGTCAAAAGAAAGTTGGCTATAAGAAAGATAAGAAAACGTCTCATGATTGGCAAGAAGTTTTAAGCATTTATGAGGCAAAAGCTCAGTCAACTCTCAAAGCAAATAAAGATGTTAATTGGTCTCCTCAACAAGTGGATATCTATGAACAGTTATTGAAATGTTGTTCCAATAACCCACAGGCATTTTGGACTACTGCAAGTCCAAAACAAGAAATTATCACAATGCATGAAAATGGAGTCACAGGTAAGTTGATCCCTTGCACTCCTGCAGAAGAAAAAGAAATGCGAAAGCAGATTCAAGAATTGTTAGATCTTCAATTAATTGAGCGCAGTGAATCTCATTATTCATGTTCTGCATTCTTAGTCAGAAATCATTCTGAAATTGTTCGTGGTAAGGATCGAATGGTGATTAATTATAAGCCTCTTAATGCTATCACTAAGAGCTTTAATTATCCCTTGCCTCGTCAAGAAACTATCATGCGAAAAATTCATGATAGTAAGATTTTCAGTAAGTTTGATTTAAAATCTGGCTATTATCAAATCCAGATTGCAGAAGAAGATCGGCATAAAACAGCTTTCACATGCCCTGTTGGTTTCTTTCAATGGAAAGTTGTTCCATTCGGTTTGAAGAATGCTCCTGCTTTCTTCCAAAGAAGAATGGATCATATTTTCGGTCCATATGATTTCATAGTTGTGTATATCGATGACATTCTTGTACATAGTGTTGATTTAGAATCTCATCTCCAGCATTTACAGATTTTTCTTGAAGAAGCAAAGAATCATGGTCTGGTTTTATCTGAAAAGAAAATGGTTCTTTTTCAAGAACAGGTGGAATTCCTTGGTATTCAAATCAAAGAAGGGAAAATTCAGATGCAGCCTCATTCGCTTATCAAGTTATCTGAGTTTCCTGATCATCTTACTGATAAGAAGATGATTCAAAGATTTTTAGGGATTCTCAATTATGTACATAAGTATATTCCTGATCTTTCTGAGAAAACAGCCCCGATTCGCCAATTTATTAATGGTGGCTGGTCCTCTGAAGCTATCGTTGCAGTACAACAGTTAAAGGCTGAATGTCAAACATTACCATCTTTGAAGCCTCCTGGTAATGGATTTTTAATTCTACAGACTGATGCTTCTGATAACTTTTGGTCTGCTACTCTTTTGGAAAGGGTAACCATTGAAGACAAAGTTGAAGAAGTCCTCTGTGCTTATTCATCAGGAGAATTTTCTAAACATCAAAAAGAATATTTCCCTGCTGAAAAAGAGACCTTAGCTATCTTTAATGGGATCTAGAAATTTGAAATCTATTTGGCTCCTGCTAAATTTTTGATTAGAACTGATTCCATGAATTTTAAATATTTCCTCAATGCAAAGATCGATAAACAGTTAGCTAGAGGAAGATTATTAGCATGGCAGATGTGGTTTCAGATGTATGAGTTTGATGTAGAATGGATTCTTGGTAACTCTAATTTCTTGGCTGATGCACTGACCAGGGAGATGAATAAAGCATACGGTATGGTTTCTGTTACAAACATTTTTACTTTTCCTGAAGAAGATTCTCTTGTTACTTTTGTTAAACGATGGAGAATACTGCAACAAATGGCCAGTGATCTCACTGATGAGATCAAAAAGCTTGTTGGTTTAAGGCTTCGTCGTAATCAATGGATCCAGAATTGCCAGGCATGGCAAGCAAAAAATGTTGGTTTATTTTTAGGATTAGATGAAGACTTGGTTAAAGTTTTCCCTCTTCCTAATATGAAGGTCAAAGTTTATTTTAAGACATTAGATGATTTCTGGACAAAAGCCTATTCTGATAAAGCTATTTCTGTTTTGAAAACTTTGAACTACTACCAGATTATTGGTGTAGTTGATTTTGCTCTTTCTGTATATAGTTCTGCTAAGATGCTTGACTTAGCAGAAATAAATATGACTGAAAAAGTCCAACGGTTCCTTGTTTCCCTTCGTATTCCTGATTTGTTTGAAGAACTGGACGCCGCCTTTCTCCAAAGGGTAGATGAACATTATCATGCTACTGATTCATTTCCCCAGTATGAATTATTTCAACCATTTGCTGATTGGGAAATAAAAGATGGCAGGTGTCAGAAGAAAACTGTGGTTCGCTCCTCTCAGTGTGTTGAACGGACTGTTCAATATCTTCGTACATTTACTTCACCATGGGATCATTATAGTATGGATTTTAGACTTCCTATTGATCCTAACCCCTTTGCACAGATGTACAGTTCAGTTGTTCTTGAAGGACCACAGCTCGTCACGAATCCAGATCAAGTTAGAAAAATTTCTAATTGGCTTAAAGAATTCCCTAAATTGACCCTACAAGAAAAACTATCAATGATCAGAGCTCTTGATCAAATGCAGGGACCAAAGCCTACTTTTGATATCTGGATTAATCCAAAGAATTTTGTTACTTTGAAGATACTTCACGGGAATTGGTCAGAAGACATTGCTTTTCTGATTAATTTAATTTTATCTTATCATGTGTGTTCTTCAGTAGTTTTCACAAAAGGTTGGCAGTATCAATATGACCTGAGTCAATTTTGTAAAATTTGGGTTCAATACTGCATTGAGAGAACTGTAACTATGTTCCAGATTTTTAAATGGGAAATGCTTGATGGAATCGAGTTAGCTGTTCAAAATGTTCCTGATATCAAACCTAGAAGGTCAGATCCTTTCCTTGGGATAGAGATTGATCCAATGGCATACATCAATCGTTGGAAAGTAAAGGACACCGAGTATCTGTTCCCAAGAAAAAATCTTTATGTCACGACAGATACTATAAAATTCGATACAGGACAATCATCCAGAGCTCCTATCCGAAAAGAATCCACTATCCAAATTCCCAGCAATAAAGGAAAAGAAAAAGAGGAAGCATCTACGGAAAAAGAAACTTTATTTGTGGACACGTATGAAGATGCTCAGGCCAATAATGTGGATTGGGAACAGAAGTATCTAGACATTCTAGAAAAGCAGTTCTACGACAACAAATCCTCGTCAGAATTCGATCCAGGATCAGAGGTCGAAAGCGACCGCAACCCTACGTGGTGAACCTTTTACTTTATTAGATGTGCATGCGCGTGCATCTTTTGTAATTATTGTCTTGCATTATTGTACACAAGCATCTTTGAGTAGACACCGCCATGACCAATCGATGTTAGGCAAGGACCCTCAAAATGCTTTTAGTTTGTATAAATAGAGATAGGCTAGCATAGTTTAGGATCATCGTGAGTTTGAGTGCTATAGTGAGTTTCTGAGTGTTTGAGTGTTGTACTCTGAAGGATCAAGATTGCTCTTGACTTCAGCTTTCTATGGTGTGTAATTTTTACTTGTTATAATATTGAAGCCTGCTGGGCTGCCAGTCTGAGGACTGTTCGTTCCAAGATCATCTGAGGTTGAGATTGTAAGGCGTGTTGTTGAAGCGCCAAGGTGTCGCGCTGTTTACGCATTTCTCTTGGTGATGTGAGGAAACTTTCTGCTTCAGCGTCCGTTTCGTATGTTCCAAGTAAGTTACTAAAGTCCATTATCTTTATAAAAAGTCATCAGAGCAAATCTATTTTAGGATCAGAATTATCAGAGTATCAGAGCTATCTTCATTTATTGGTATCAGAGCCCCGTTTATATTCTTGAGCCTATCCTTGTTCTGAATTTATAGACAGAGCCTCCAGAAAGCCAGGCAGCCTTCGATTTACACAGCTTCGGCTTGTAAAGTAGATAAAAGCTTTCTGAAGTCAATCTCTGGTTTAAATTCACTATGGCCAAATTCCTGCGATCCTTCACGACTGTAGAACGTAAGGTCATCAATGAAGTTTCATCCCGTTCTATCGAGTCTGAGGTTCCTGAGTCTGAAACTGAAAAACATGAGGTAGTTGAAGACCCATCCAAATGGACTCCTCCTGAGTTACATTCTACTGAAATTTATAAGTTACCCATGACCTTTCTGTTGAAAAAGAAAAATTTTCTGAAAGAAGTCGAAATCACTATAAAGATTTCTGGTCCGTCTGTTCAAATTCTAGCCTTGAATCTATTTTCTGATGATGAAATCAAACAGTTTCGCCAATATGCTCGAGATGGAAAATATTTTATCTTCATTTTGGGGGGATAAGAATAGGACTTGCTCCTTTATTCCGACATGGTATTAATACTCCCTGTATCATTGAATTGTTTGACACTCGTCACCAAAGCTATGACCATGCTAGAATTGGTACTATTATGGGAAATCTATCTACAGGATGTCAATATGGAACTATATTCCCTGATTATGCAATCAGTCTGACAGATGCTCATCTTAAAGATTGTTGGAAATTGTTATCTGGTGTTCAAGGATTACAAATGGCTGAAGAAAGTGAATATCTTTCTCTCATTGGGCAAGCCTCCTTTCAGCTTACTAATACCGCACATCCCAAGCTGAAACAACCTGTTTTAAAAGACTGTGTTACAGTTGGTTTAACCAATGCTCAAGTAGAAGGTGTTCTCTATGATCAAGAAGAATTACCCAGTAATTGGTATTTCCAATACAAAGCCATAAATGACACCAAGAAGCCTGAGTTGAAGACTAAAAGAGTTACTATTGATAACGGTCAGGTCAAGTTAATTCCTCCTAGACCTCAAGTACCTCGTCCTATAGCCAGGAAAAAGAAATATGTATTTCCAATTGATCCTACTGTTATTGCCTCAAGCAGTAATGATATTCGTACATTTCAAGAAATCGGTCAATCCGAACCTGTACTCTCTCCAGAAGAATTGTATATACCTGAATCCAAACCTTTCCTTCCTATTGTACAAAAAATGCATCGTATCGGTCACTTTCCTCCAGTAGAAGAATGGCAATATGCAAACAGCAGATTTGTTAAAGGTGGTAAATGGCCATCCCATACTAAATTTAGTACAACATCTTCCTCTTCCCGACAGCCGCCTACAAGAGCCGATTGTGCTCCACTCATAGAGCATAATGCACAGAACCCCAATGATTTAGATCAAGTTTATCAGTTAGGCAATTATTTAACTACTTGGACTGCACATGCTGAAGATGTCCTAGATGATTTGGGTTGTCAAAGTGAACAGATTTTAGCTAATCTGAAGCTCTTACACGATGAACATACCGCTGTTCAGCAGCGCCGAGAAGAACAAGAGAAAAAGAGAAGAGCTAGAAAGAAACGAGAATCTCAGCCTCTTAGGTTCTCTAGAACAATGGAAATTCCTGCGAGATGGGAAACAACAGATTCTAAGTCTAAAGAAGAAGAAGAAGAAAGAATTGAATCAAGTAATAGTCAAGTTAGTTTTGTCAAAGAAAAGCCAAAAACTATTACTTCCTTCAAAAACAAGTCTGAGTTAGCAACCTTTGAAAATGCCGCTAATTTGTTTCCTTCATTTATCAAACCCTCTCTGCAAAAAGCCAATAGACAAGCTGAGCCTAAGTATCCACGACTTGAAGAAGATTTGTTTGTTACAAACATGTCTGGGTATGTTTTAGATCTAGACAAATCAAAAAACCCTGCTGAAACTATTAGAGTCTGGATTGGTGCTCTCTATCAAATGCAAGTTGTGTCTAAATTTGACAACTTTTCTATTTTTCTACTTGCTGAAAAAAGAATGGCTGGTATTGTATGGGATTGGTGGTTTTCTGCAACTCCCGAAGAAAGACAAAATGTTGCTCTGGCTGGTTTAGCAACTTTAGAAGTTCTTTTGTTAACTCAATTTGTTCCAGAGCCTACCGATGAATATAGACAACTTATAACTGATCTTACAAGAATGGAATTGAAAGATCTTAAAGATCTTGATTAGTTTGGATCTGAGTATATGGCTAAAGTTTTTAAAGCTAGGTTGAATAACGATTATACTCAGAAAGTTACGTTTTTGTCAAAACTTCCCGGAAATTTAGGAGATATGATATCTAAAGATATTGAAGCTCAAGGTAAAAAGATAGATCAGATCTATTGGATCGATCTCTTATTCAGAGCTAAAGAAAAAGTAAAATATCTCTGTTGGCAAAAACAAAGTCAGTCTATTTCTCCTAATCTTAATGTTTGTCGAGATGTATTACCATGGACTCCTTTTCACAAAAGAAGATCTAAGAGATCTGGTAAAAGATATGGTAAGTACAGAACAAAAAGGGTTGCAAATCCTAGAAAACCTTTCCGCAAATTCCGATATGTCAAAAAATGGAAACAGCCTAAAAGAGATGATCGATGTTTTATCTGCAAGCAAGAAGGACACTTTGCTCGCAAATGTCCCAAAAGTATTTCTGGAAAACTCAAAGCTTGCTTTGATATTGAAGATTTTGCTGATGATTGGTCTATGGTTAGTTCCAATGATGAAGTATCTGATGTATATATTCTTACCGATGCTTCTGAATCCGAGTCTGAATTAATTGATTCATATAGTCAAAAGATGAATGTTTTATCTTCCACTGATCACCCTGATTGGGAAGATGAACTGCATTATAGTGATGAATCAGTTACTGATGAATATCTTGAAGATTCCTCTTCAGATCTTTCTGAGACTGAAAGTATTTTGTCCACAGACACTCTTAATTCACAACCCCGTTTTAATTCTCCGTCTCCACAACCACTCGTGAATTCTTTGTGTCCATATCCAAAAACAGTCTCTTCCTCCTCCTCACTCCCTGTACAGTCTCCTATTCTCACTAAAGAAAATGCTTTCCTTAAAAAGATTGTCAAAACTAATCGACTTTTATACATTCCAGTCGAAGTTCAAGTGCGTGGTGAGTGGATTACTGTTGATGCTTTTATTGACACTGGTGGTTCTAATAATCTTGCTCGCCCTTCACTTTTTAAAGGTTTATGGAAACCTTTGCACAATATCCTTGTGTCTGAGACCATTGGTGGCACAGTTAACCTTACCCATTATGTAGATAATATTTCTTTAAAACTTGGGGGGGTAACTATTAAGATCTCTGCAATTCAACATTATGACAATTCATCAAGTTTATTTCTGGGAATGCCATTTATTAATTCTGTATTGCCTGTTACTATTAGTGAAGATAAGATTATCTTCAATATCAAGAAAAAGGCAATTGCTGTTCCACGGTTATCTATGGCAGATTCTGAAGCCAGAAAGACGCAGAGTCAAAAGAAAGTTGACTATAAGAAAAATAAGAAAACGTCTCATGATTGGCAAGAAGTTTTAAGCATTAATGAGGCAAAAGCTCAATCAACTCTCAAAGCAAATAAAGATGTTAATTGGTCTCCTCAACAAATGGATATTTATGAACAGTTATTGAAATGTTGCTCCAATAACCCACAGGCATTTTGGACTACAGCAAGTCCAAAACAAGAAATTATCACAATGCATGAAAATGGAGTCACAGGTAAGTTAATCCCTTGCACTCCTGCAGAAGAAAACGAAATGCGAAAGCAGATTCAAGAATTATTAGATCTTCAATTAATTGAGCGCAGCGAATCTCATTATTCATGTTCTGCATTCTTAGTCAGAAATCATTCTGAAATCGTTCGTGGTAAAGATCGAATGGTGATTAATTATAAGCCTCTTAATGCTATCACTAAGAGCTTTAATTATCCCTTGCCTCGTCAAGAAACTATCATGCGAAAAATTCATGATAGTAAGATCTTCAGTAAGTTTGATTTAAAATCTGGCTATTATCAAATACAGATTGCAGAAGAAGATCGGCATAAAACAGCTTTCACATGCCCTGTTGGTTTCTTTCAATGGAAAGTAGTTCCATTCGGTTTGAAGAATGCTCCTGCTTTCTTCCAAAGAAGAATGGATCATATTTTTGGTAAATATGATTTCATAGTTGTATATATAGATGACATTCTTGTACATAGTGTTAAGCTAGAATCTCATCTACAGCATTTACAGATTTTTCTTGAAGAAGCAAAGAATCATGGTCTGGTTCTATCTGAGAAGAAAATGGTTCTTTTTCAAGAACAGGTAGAATTCCTTGGTATTCAAATTAAAGAAGGAAAAATTCAGATGCAGCCTCATTCGCTGATCAAGTTATCTGAGTTTCCTGATCATCTCACTGATAAGAAGATGATTCAAAGGTTTTTAGGAATTCTCAATTATGTACATAAGTATATTCCTGATCTCTCTGAGAAAACAGCCTCGATTCGCCAATTCATTAATGGTGGCTGGTCCTCTAAAGCTACCGTTGCAGTACAATAGTTAAAGGCCGAATGTCAAACATTACCATCTTTGAAGCCTCCTGGTAATGGATTTTTAATTCTACAGACTGATGCTTCTGATAACTTTTGGTCAGCTACTCTTTTGGAAAGGGTTACTATTGAAAACAAAGTTGAAGAAGTTCTCTGTGCTTATTCATCAGGAGAATTTTCTAAACATCAAAAAGAATATTTCCCAGCTGAAAAAGAAACCTTAGCCATATTCAATGGAATACAAAAATTTGAAATCTATTTAGCTCCTGCTAAATTTTTTATTAGAACTGATTCCATGAATTTTAAATATTTCCTCAATGCAAAGATAGATAAACAGTTAGCTAGAGGAAGATTATTAGCATGGCAGATGTGGTTTCAGATGTATGAGTTTGATGTAGAATGGATTCCTGGTAACTCTAATTTCTTGGCTGATGCACTGACCAGGGAGATGAATAAAGCATACAGTATGGTTTCTGTTACAAATATTTTTACTTTTCCTGAAGAAGATTCTCTTGTTACTTTTGTTAAACGATGGAGAATACTGCAACAAATGGCCAGTGATCTCACTGAAGAGATCAAAAAGCTTGTTGGTTTAAGGCTTCGCCGTAATCAATGGATCCAGAATTGCCAGGCATGGCAAGCAAAAAATGTCGGTTTATTTTTAGGATTAGATGAAGACTTGGTGAAAGTTTTCCCTCTTCCTAATATGAAGGTTAAAGTTTATTTCAAGACATTAGATGATTTCTGGACAAAAGCTTATTCTGATAAAGCTATTTCTGTTTTGAAAACTTTGAACTACTACCAGATTATTGGTGTAGTTGATTTTGCTCTCTCTGTATATAGTTCTGCTAAGATGCTTGATTTAGCAGAAATAAATATGACTGAAAAAGTCCAAAGATTCCTTGTGTCTCTCAGTATTCCTGATTTGTTTGAAGAACTGGACGTCGCCTTTCTCCGAAGGGTAGATGAACATTATCATGCTACTGATTCATTTCCCCAGTATGAATTATTTCAACCATTTGCTGATTGGGAAATAAAAGATGGCAAGTGTCAGAAGAAAACTGTGGTTCGATCCTCTCAGTGTGTTGAACGGACTGTTCAATATCTTTGTACATTTACTTCACCATGGGATCATTATAGTATGGATTTTAGATTGCCTATTGATCCTAACTGATAAACTTGATCTAAATCATTGGGGTTCTGTGCATTATGCTCTATGAGTGGAGCACAATCGGCTCTTGTAGGCGGCTGTCGGGAAGAGGAAGATGTTGTACTGAATTTAGTACGGGATGTCCATTTACCACCTTTAACAAATCTGCGGTTTGCATATTGCCATTCTTCTACTGGAGGAAAGTGACCGATACGATGCATTTTTTGTACAATAGGAAGGAAAGGTTTGGATTCAGGTATATACAATTCTTCTGGAGAGAGTACAGGTTCGGATTGACCGATTTCTTGAAATGTAGGAATATCATTACTGCTTGAGGCAATAATAGTAGGATCAATTGGAAACACATATTTCTTTTGCCTGGCTATAGGACGAGGTACTTGAGGTCTAGGAGGTAACTCTTTTAGTCTTCAACTCAGGCTTCTTGGTGTCATTTATGGCTTTATATTGGAAATACCAATTACTGGGTAATTCTTCTTGATCATAGAGAACACCTTCTACTTGAGCATTGGTTAAACCAACTGTAACACAGTCTTTTAAAACAGGTTGTTTCAGCTTGGGATGTGCAGTATTAGTAAGCTGAAAGGAGGCTTTCCCAATGAGAGAAAGATATTCACTTTCTTCAGCCATTTGTAATCCTTGAACACCAGATAACAATTTCCAACAGTCTTTAAGATGAGCATCTGTCAGACTGATTGCATAATCAGGGAATATAGTTCCATATTGACATCCTGTAGATAGATTTCCCATAATAGTACCAATTCTAGCATGGTCATAGCTTTGGTGACGAGTGTCAAACAATTCAATGATACAGGGAGTATTAATACCATGTCGGAATAAAGGAGCAAGTCCTATTCTTATCCCCCCAAAATGAAGATAAAAATATTTTCCATCTCGAGCATATTGGCGAAACTGTTTGATTTCATCATCAGAAAATAGATTCAAGGCTAGAATTTGAACAGACGGACCAGAAATCTTTATAGTGATTTCGACTTCTTTCAGAAAATTTTTCTTTTTCAACAGAAAGGTCATGGGTAACTTATAAATTTCAGTAGAATGTAACTCAGGAGGAGTCCATTTGGATGGGTCTTCAACTACCTCATGTTTTTCAGTTTCAGACTCAGGAACCTTAGACTCGATAGAACGGGATGAAACTTCATTGATGACCTTACGTTCTACAGTTGTGAAGGATCGCAAGAATTTGGCCATAGTGAATTTAAACCAGAGATTGACTTCAGAAAGCTTTTATCTACTTTACAAGCCGAAGCTGTGTAAATCGAAGGCTGCTTGGCTTTCTGGAGGCTCTGTCTATAAATTCAGAACAAGGATAGGCTCAAGAATATAAACGGGGCTCTGATACCAATAAATGAAGATAGCTCTGATACTCTGATAATTCTGATCCTAACATAGATTTGGGTTGTCAATGTGAACAGATTTTAGCTAATCTGAAGCTCTTACACGATGAACATACCGCTAATCAGCAGCGCCGAGAAGAAAAAGAGAAAAAGAGAAGAGCTAGAAAGAAACGAGAATCTCAGCCTCTTAGGTTCTCTAGAACAATGGAAATTCCTGCGAGATGGGAAACAACAGATTCTAAGTTTGAAGAAGAAGAAGAAGAAAGAATTGAATCAATTAATAGTCAAGTTAGTTTTGTCAAAGAAAAGCCAAAAACTATTACTTCCTTCAAAAACAAGTCTGAGTTAACAACCTTTGAAAATGCCGCTAATTTGTTTCCTTCATTTATCAAACCCTCTCTGCAAAAAGCCAATAGACAAGCTGAGCCTAAGTATCCACGACTTGAAGAAGATTTGTTTGTTACAAATATGTCTGGGTATGTTTTAGATCTAGACAAATCAAAAAACCCTGCTGAATCTATTAGAGTCTGGATTGGTGCTCTCTATCAAATGCAAGTTGTGTCTAAATTTGACAACTTTTCTATTTTTCTACTTGCTGAAAAAAGAATGGCTGGTATTGTATGGGATTGGTGGTTTTCTGCAACTCCCGAAGAAAGACAAAATGTTGCTCTGGCTGGTTTAGCAACTTTAGAAGTTCTTTTGTTAAATCAATTTGTTCCAGAGCCTACCGATGAATATAGACAACTTATAACTGATCTTACAAGAATGGAATTGAAAGATCTTAAAGATCTTGATCAGTTTGGATCTGAGTATATGGCTAAAGTTTTTAAAGCTAAGTTGAATAACGATTATACTCAGAAAGTTACGTTTTTGTCAAAACTTCCCGGAAATTTAGGAGATATGATATCTAAAGATATTGAAGCTCAAGGTAAAAAGATAGATCAGATCTATTGGATCGATCTCTTATTCAGAGCTAAAGAAAAAGTAAAATATCTCTGTTGGCAAAAACAAAGTCAGTCTATTTCTCCTAATCTTAATGTTTGTTGAGATGTATTACCATGGACTCCTTTTCACAAAAGAAGATCTAAGAGATCTGGTAAAAGATATGGTAAGTACAGAACAAAAAGGGTTGCAAATCCTAGAAAACCTTTCCGCAAATTCCGATATGTCAAAAAACGGAAACAGCCTAAAAGAGATGATCGATGTTTTATCTGCAAGGAAGAAGGACACTTTGCTCGCAAATGTCCCAAAAGTATTTCTGGAAAACTCAAAGCTTGCTTTGATATTGAAGATTTTGCTGATGATTGGTCTATGGTTAGTTCCAATGATGAAGTATCTGATGTATATATTCTTACCGATGCTTCTGAATCCGAGTCTGAATTAATTGATTCATATAGTCAAAAGATGAATGTTTTATCTTCCACTGATCACCCTGATTGGGAAATAAAAGATGGCAAGTGTCAGAAGAAAAAGAGAAAAAGAGAAGAGCTAGAAAGAAACGAGAATCTCAGCCTCTTAGGTCCTCTAGAACAATGGAAATTCCTGTTGAAAAAGAAAAATTTTCTGAAAGAAGTCGAAATCACTATAAAGATTTCTGGTCCGTCTGTTCAAATTCTAGCCTTGAATCTATTTTCTGATGATGAAATCAAACAGTTTCGCCAATATGCTCGAGATGGAAAATATTTTTATCTTCATTTTGGGGTTCTTTGCATTATGCTCTATGAGTGGAGCACAATCGGCACTTGTAGGCGGCTGTCGGGAAGAGGAAGATGTTGTACTGAATTTAGTACGGGATGGCCATTTACCACCAGTGTCAATAAAAGATTGTCAAAACTAATCGACTTTTGTACATTCCAGTCGAAGTTCAAGTGCGCGGTGAGTGGATTAGTGTTGATGCTTTTATTGACACTGGTGGTAAATGGCCATCCCGTACTAAATTCATTACAACATCTTCCTCTTCCCAACAGC
>APFE030023010.1:18101-72239 GCA_000404065.3 Pinus taeda | reverse complement strand
TTTTCTGCATGAAAAATATATATCATAATACATGTGTTTGGTCGTGGATGCTGTCGAGAATGGTATACACATATGAATGGATTCACTCTAGAATAGCCTCTTCTCGACTGTTTCTATTGTGAAAGGAAGACTTGGTGTATTTTCCCAAAGTACACCCCTTTCATGTATCAACTTTCTCAAACATACCTTTGGGAAGACCAGTATAAATCTATTGCAATATCTTCAAATCCCCATAATGCAAGTGGCCCAATCTCCTATGCCGCAACTTGCTAACATCTCAGCTCTGCGCCCTTTCTGCTTTTGTGCTCAAAGCAACACACTCCTCTACCTGTAGAGATTCTTCACCCGAATCCCTATCTTCTTTACTTGACCCGTGTCTATGTGTTGAAGGAATGCCTGTCCTTTCGAGAAGATCACATCATAGCCTCTATCCTCAAGCATGGAAATGGATACCAACTTCTTCTTTAGATCGGGCACATACATAACATTCTTCAGGGTGAGTGGAGCCCCATGCTCCTTTTGGAAAGTAATCGTACCCAATCCAATAACACTATACTTCATGTTGTCACCCATCTCGATATGAATATGGAGATCTTTCTCCTCCAGGTCACTGAATAACTCTTTGTCGTTAGTCATGTGGAATGAAGCTCCACTATCTAAGTACCATACACTTCCCATCATTGATGACACCATGCATGCAATGAGGGAAAAGTCCAATTCGAATTAAGAGGCCAAAGCCTCACCTGCCACTCCTCTTGAGGACTTCTTCTTGGAATTCTTGAGTGGAAAATTTGTAGCAAAATGGACCAGCTCATGACAATGAAAGCACTTAACTTTCATCATGTCTTTATTCTTACCTCCATGATAAGAATCCGATTTGAAATGGGAAGACTTCCCTTTCCCCTTCTTTGCCTTAATTGCTAAGGCACAATTCTCTTCATCATTAGTCTTTGATGAAGAGCCATCCATGGTGTTCATCCTGATCTCCTCCTGCATCAAATCCGACCACAGTCGTTCCCAATTTGGAAGATTCTCCTAACCATTGATATAGTCCTAATAACTATGCCAACTCTTTGGGAGTCCTAGAAGACAAAGACTCACCATATCATCCTCGACAACTATGATTCCAACACTTCCAAGTTCATCATGACACTGAGTGAACTTGGTCAAGTATTTTGGAATCTTCTTGCCTTTCTCCATTTTAATTTTTCAAAGTTTGTCCTTCATTTCCAATTTCCTTTGGTCACTTCTATTCTGATACAAGTCCATCAATGATTTCCACATAGAATACGTGGTTTCCTTGCCATGGAGACTCGAGACAATTTGGTCTTGAACTCCCTCAAGGATTATTCGCCTCGCCTTTGCTATACACTTCTTCCATTCAACCAAATTATGTGCATCTGACGCTGATGCCTTAGGAATTTCTTGATCAATGAATTCCTTCAAGCCATTATCCTCTAGAATAACCTCCATTCTTTCCGTCCAGGCTATAATATTCGAGCCGCCTTCCAAGGCATACTCGAGTCACAAATTGTAGAACGACATATGCCGATCCTAAAGTATGTATTGCAAATTCGAAATTCACTTGTAACCGAAAAATCAAAACTTCGAAATCTCCTCTATCATACTGTTCTAAGCTCTGACACCATGTAGAATATCATGTAGATTCACAAGATCATGCAATGTACTAAAGCACAGGACAAGAGTCTACTTCTACTTTCAATCAGTACAAGCCAATAGATCGATGAAACCAATATGAACAAGAAGAAGATAAATCAATGGCACATAAACCAAGATGTATATGGGGAAAGTCACTACTCAAAAGCCTGCTATCTCTATTGCATATATTAGAAATATGAGTGAAGATAAAAAGCTTTTTCTCACTAGAACAATTTCATACAAGTACGCTCAACTCTCTCAGCTCACAAGCTAGCTCTTGGCCAACACTTAGCCAATTCTGCAGCTCTCCAAGCCCCTAATCTCTTGCGTAATTCCTAGGATGAATAACCCATATTTAAAGGGAATTCACGCTTCCAAAACTGCCCAATCCAAACATAGGATCAATCTCTGATGCATGCCTAATATTTACACTCCAATAAATAATACCACTGATAGTACAATGTCCCTGCACTCTAGCCTCAACTGGGTCTTTCTCAGAATCGACATGGATGAGTTTCTGATGAGGGAATCTTTAGTTAACTAGAGTAACACTTGTCGTTGCACTAGTGCACCGACTGACTGTTAACTCTCTATTAGTTCCTCAAATAGTTTGGAACTAATTTAACCGAACATAACTTAGTAAACTGAGTGATCTAATTACAACTCACAATTAAACTCATATTGGACCCCTAAAACTTAGGGAGAACATATACATGACTACAAAGATACTTCCAACTCAAAATTCCTAAGCTAATTAAGCTAATTAAACTTAATTAACTGTTTACAAGTTTCTATGAGAATATAATTCAATTTTAATTCTCAATTTAATTCAATGACAAATTAAACTAGAATTTCTTGTTTCCATTTTTCAACACCATGCCCACTAGACCCTCTACAGAAATGTATACTTGAATCTAGGCATTGTGGCTAAATATAGAAGAAACCAAAAGCAACAATTGTGACCACTTCCAACTCTCCCAAGAAATAACCAGACATCGAATACCGAGACACCAACAAGGAGGCAATAGAAACTACAAAATATGCACCAATTTCCTCATATAGCCATAACAAAGAATAAGATAACAAATGTCATGATTATCAACCCTGGCCGTATCTCTATCAATGGGATAACAACAAGAAGACAATCGTTAAACCAAACTAGGCGAACGGGCAGAGGGGAACAAATATAATACCACGACACAACCATTAAACATAGGACAAAACCAAACTTAGATATCAATAGCGAAATAAACATCAAGATACAAATGAGAAGCCCCGATTTATGAAGAGGCACGAAAATAATTAAAGGAGCCACAAACAGTGACAAATCCTCTATGACTACAACCCACGGGAAAGTAAAGGATGGGGATAAAACTAATACCCGACAATTGCTACACTGACACACCAAAGTCTGCGAGTCGTGTCTTGGTCAGCGAAGCTAAGATGTTGTTATTGTCCACAACGACATACTAAAACCTCCACACAATCACCCTTTGCAAATCCTTAAGCACTCCAAATGTGCAAACACCAAACACAACTACAACACCAACCACCCAACCACCACCCTCTAGCTCCAAAAGTAGAATGTGCAAAGACATGTCCTATATCACTGCCTCAAATGTATTGCAGGCGAGCGACCCTCTCACTATAAAAAATCTAATGTCATTCCATATTGTTGTTTCATAGAGCACAAATTTTGGTGCTTCTAAGGAGGTCAAAGGGAAATTTACTCCCACCTGCGGCAGGGGTGCATTCCCACTAAACCTTAATTCAACTTCTCCACTCGGGATCATTACAAACCATGCCAAATAAAGGAGCCACACTGGGTAATCATGTGAGATTAAACATCACATGCACACTACATGGGAGGGGCAAGCTATGCCACCCTCTCCTCCCAGATTATTTGTAATAGGAGGCGGCGGGGTGGTGAACAACTCTCCCAATCCCTTTTGACATGTAGTGTATCACCCTAATCGGAGATCATTTTGATTTTTGTTAATTACAATTATTGATTTTATTATTTTTTAATATTTTTATGTAATTTGAGTGAAAATGTTTACATAACAAAACATTACTACATCTCTTCTATATTAAAATAAAAAACACCTCTCAACCCACTAATATATATAACTTTTAAAATGTATATAAATTGTTTTTATAAAAAAGGTTTTTGAAAGTATTATTATTTTTTTAAAATTAAAATAATAAATAATATATCTTATATAATAGTATAATAAATTATATATATTTTTGTGTTACCAAGCAAATTTATTAAATCATATAAAATAAGTTTATATTTATTAAACCATATAAATGGGAATTTAAAAGTTGATTTTCTTTTTCAATAAAAATAAACTTATTAAAATAAAAATAAACGTGTCATTATCGTTATATTTAAATTTGTGAGGAAGCATCCTAAGCAAACGTGGTTTTAGGATGGATAAGAATTTCCACACCGCCAAGAGAATTGATATCCACAATCTCAAATAATTTCATCATTTTTCTTATCGAATAATACATTGATCCATTCCCTATAACCTTATAGCCACTCCCACTCCCAAAACCTTTTCGACCAAAAGGAAAACCGTTTACAGACCTGATGATTCAGTCACTTTTACCGACATGTTCAAGATTTATGTCTAGGGCCGAAAAAGAGTAAAACGAAATTAAATAGACTGATAATAATAATTCATCAAATTAATTCATCAAATTCTTTTTGAAGTACATAAATGAATGTTGTCTTGCTGAATTATTTTTGCATATAAGAAATACGGAGCTTCTTTTGAACTACATAAATGAATGTTGTCTTGCTTAATTATTTTTGCATATAAGAAATACCCACCACCACCCACCACCTCCTTCACCACCTTGAATGATTAAAACTCTAAAATCGCCCTATTTATGGACATGAATTGTGATCTATAAGCATTTTCATGAAAACTCTTTCCAATCCCTTTTTTTAATAAAAGTTAAATATATTGATCCAAATTATAATTATGGATGTATAGTTGAAGTATTTCATTTTGGGCATATTTATGGTGATTGTTATAAAAAAATTGTTCTTAACATTTGTCTAAAACCTTTGATTTATTTTAATGATTGAAACTCTTAAATCATTTTGCTATCCTATAGGATATATGACCAATGACTTATTTATCGACATGAGTCGTGATCTATAAGCATTTTCATGAAAGCTCTTTCCCATCCCTTGTAATATAAGTTAAATATATTGATCCAAATTATAATTATGGACATATAGTTGAAGTATTTCATTTTGGTCATATTTATGGTGATGAGTAACTTAAAATATGGATGTATAGTTGAAGTATTTTATTTTGGCCATATTTATGGTGATGAGTAACTAAAGATTGTGTCATGTTGAGTTTTTTTTGATGATATAAAATTTATTTTTATCTGACTCCTAGATTGAAAGATACATTCATTTGAAATCTAACCAATTAAATTTTGTCGCGTCAGTTATGACTGCCACATGGCTTCCACGTGGATCTGCCATGTCATCCCTGCCAACCACGTACATCTCACGATTTCCTATAAGAAAATCACATGGACATATCATAGCCTACCATGTGAATTAGGGCCATGGTCCCACTAGACCTACCCCAATAGATTTCTACAACTCCCCATTACAGTTGACCCATTGACTACGTCATTATGGTCGTGGGTTCCCAAGTCATTCATTGAATACCACAACCTAACTAGCTAGGGTCACGCAATCGAGAAGTTTCTCAAACGCCATGGATTTTCCTGACAACTGCAAATCCTCTTACTATCGCATTCTCAGGTCCTTCCGAAAATACAACCCCGCACACACCCAATGGCTTTTACCCATGCACATGTCATCCCAATGGGGATCACCTGCGCATACGTCATCTTGCAGGGGAACCCACCTACACATATGTCATCCCATCCATGGGAATTCTCAACAGCATTTTTCTGGAACCTAACCTTATGCGCCTCGGGTGTACTCACATCATCCCTCCCTGACTGCTCTCTTTGTGCCAATTTCATTTGAAATAAAACCGCTGTGGTCATGAATTCATCATCTTGCCCCCAACTGATTCTGAACCATGCCCCTAGGTCCAAGTGACTTATATTGCTCAAGGCTGTATACCCGCAAAATAATCAATTGCATTTACTTGCACTGGAAATGACGCGAGTTAAACTATATGGGTTAAGGCACAAGCACATAAGAAGAAAAGTTGTTGATAGTGCATGACCAACAACAATAGTGCAAGCACCTCTTCACCCTCAAAGGCCATGGACTTGAAGATTGGAAAGGGGTAGGAATCCCAATAATAATTCACACAAAATTCATGACTTCACAAGGAAACACATCAGTTATTCAGACCATCCTAATCTAATATCACATTCATTTAGAGAATTCCTTATCAACATAATGCTTAGACAATGTTTCTAAGAATCATATTACACAAGTTCATATCATAGTGAGCATAGCCACATATTTGTATTTCTAAGTGTGAATAAAATCAATGAACTACAACATTCTAACATTCATTTCATCCATGAATATGAAAAATATCACAATAGCCATAACCATACAAGAACATCAACATTCCTCCATAGTTAGTATCATTCCACACACTTTCATGTTACATGTCAAACATTATTAATGATTCATGGCACAAGTGTGAACACAAGTAACTACATTTATCTAGTTAAATTGGATGAATGGAAACTGAGGGAGGGACTTCAACTCTCCACCCAACCATAGGCCAACTACACTGCAATCTTTCTTGCAATTTCCCATCCCCAACTTGAATTCAGAGTTTGAGGAGTTAAGTGCTCAAGGGAATTTCACACCAATACAATTCAACCAAATGAGGGAGAGAGTGGAATATCCATGTGTTTTATCAACTGCCTCTTGCAATGAGGACCATAGTGACTCTTCTAACTCTTTGAAATAGAGCACGTGGATTCACCCTAGGCTCTATGAAGTTATCTTCAATTCACGAGTATGATCTCACTCTAAAGGTGGTTTATATTTAGTTACCTCTCCTTAACTTTTGGAAAATGATTATAATGGCTTGCTCACCAATGGTGATGGAGTAGATAGTAGCTTGAGTGATCTTCTCATAAAAGGCAATCATGATTCTTGGTTATGATCATTAGGGAATATGTCTAATGTTGAGTGTGGTTAGGCTACATTGTTTTATAAGCAAGCCACAACTAAGCATTTGTCACCAGTTCCATTGCTTGACGAAGAAAGCCTCAACAACATGGCATTATGCAAGTCTCCCAAAGGAGACATTATATGTTCTAAAGTTCTAATCCTAATGAGAAAGGGGAAGAACCATTGGGAGGAGAAGATAACATGGACAAAGTGAGCATAGGTGGTGGGTCTACATTCTTTTCTCCTTTAAGCATAGGGTTCAACTAGCATTGAGTCATGATGAACTACACTACATAATTCTTCTAAGCTTAGAGTTTCCATGGAAACAGTACTACATCTAATTTCAAGCTTCCACAAATGAGGATTTGATGCACTTGGAGAAGGCATCATTAGACATCTTGCATCTACTAGGAATCAATGCTGGTCTTTCATCTTTGACATAAGCACTTGTATTGGAATGGCACAACTCCAAACTCTTTTTGATTATAGGGAACATGGCATTATTTTTATCAATTCACCTTCAAAATAAATAATATTAGTAACCTGCAAACATTTTTTTCTGTAAGATTACTAGTTAAATTTTATTATAAATGGGTGATTTTTCAATAGAAGATGATACCCTTATCGAGTTTTCTATATAGACAATTAAAGATTTTTATCTTCATCCTTATGAACATTGTGGAAAGATTTTCACCTTCTCACTTTGTGTTTGACAAGGGGGGGTAATACTAGTGATTGATGATCAAACTTCAAGTTTCAAAGTCCTCCAATCCAACGAATTAATAATCGAACAAGCGAACGATTAAGTAAGACAGCGATTCCATGAGAAAACTAATATATATTATAATATATCAAACTTTATATTATATTAAATTTAATATTACATTAATCTAAAGTCCTTAAATTCAATATAATATTGAATTTAATAATATTATCACATACATATAAGTTATTGATAGAGCCCTATTACATAGTTTAAAATCTAAATTTCCTTGATGAAAGGTACCATGTGTTCTCGCTGTGACAAACACCCTCCAAAATTTTACCTATACTTGAATTTTGTAGCCTACAATGGATCTTGCGATTGGTTGTTCCGTAGTCACTTCTTGGTCAACTGATACTCTCTCAAGTCTTTGAGCCCCCTGCTTGGATTTTAAGTGTCGAAATCACTCATTCGTACATGCTCATACCATAATGAATTCATGAGTGCATTCCCTCATGCAAGCTTGAACAGGCCCAGAATAGTCCACCTTCTTGGTCAACTGCTACTCTGTTAACTCTTTGAGCTCCCTTCTTAGATTGTAAGTGTCAAAATCAGCTACTCACAGATGCTCATACCATAATGAATTCATGACCACATTCCTTCATGCAAGCTTAAAAAATCATAGCAAAGTCCACCATGACAGTGTCTATGCAATGTTCAGTTCATGTCGATAGTCGGTGCACATTCATCAATAGTTTCCCACTTTCGGCTGCGTTTGTACCTCTACTTCGATGAGTTTTTCAAACTGTCACTTTTCCACGCCTTCACTTTCACAAGCATCGATTTCATGTTTTCAACTATCACTTTGATTGCTTTAACTTTAATTAGTTTCATTTTCAAGTTATCATTTCTTTGGCACGTGTCAGTTTCATCGTTGTTTTCATATCTCAAGTGTCATTTGCACTTTTCTCTTCATATAGAAAATGTTATATTTTGGAATGGGAAGTGTCGCTTATCATATAAAGTCGAGTTTCATTAGGGGAATTGTGAGGTCTAAAATGGGCCTACTAAAAAAAATGTACAACGAAAATAAACCTTATAAGAACCAATAGAATTCAAGGGGATGATGTCAACCATTGGGGTTGATTCACCATTTTTGGAGTAAAAAAGTAAAAATATTAAAAAGTAATTAAAAAAAACTAATTTTTCAACTTATCTCCTTAAGGTTTTACTCAAATTTTGAGCAAGAGTACTCTTTAGATGAAAAATTTGATTCCCCATCCAAGGAGTACCCATGTTGCATACTTTTGATGGACCCTGCTACATAGAAAATGAGAAATACATGAAAAAATGTGATATCACAAGTTGGGTAGAAGTAGCGGCTATCATATATCTTTTTGTTGATAGGAAAGACCTTCAAATGTTTGTGCAATTTATACCAGTTCTTACCTTTTATGTTGCTAATTGTTGTATATCAGTTTTAATCGATCATATATTTTTGTATGTAGGTCGAGAGAAACTATGGTGGCTACATTAGAAGTTTCATTATATGTGACACTAACTTTCTAGATAGTTAAGTTAGGAGTAGGTCTAGTTGCATATTAGTTTCCCTTGCACATGCATCTTGCACTGACTTTCGTACTACTTCATGTGTTTTCTAGTTTTTTCCTCACATTTTGTTGATTTGTTTAGCCTCCATTTTTTTGTCCTTTTGATCTTCTTGTTGTGTCTTATTTCTTTTCCTTGTTTTGTTCGATAAGACTCCGCATGAAGGACATTCCCTTTGGCTCGAAGACAATGCGGCTAAATAGAAACATGATTTTTGACACTACAACATTTGGCTAACCATTAGTGCTTCTCTGTCTTGATTATCCTTTGGTCAATGATGTTCTGATGGAAAATATGATCCTTGCATGAGGAAAGCTCCATGTTGAACCATTATATCTGTATCTATTCTAGCTCATCCCTATGATCGATTCTATTTGTTCCAGTGTTTTCCATGTTGATACAATCAAGTAGAGAATAAAAAGGTGAAAATATAAACAAGAAACACAATATCAAAGGTCTTACATATGATTCTCTAAAGAAACAACCTCTTCTTCTCTCAAGAAGTTGGGTTCCCTCTTTTGCCCATGACATGAATGTGTTGATGCACAGTCCTATATAAAATAAATAAATAAGAGCAAAAGTAGAGAAAGGCTTCTTACGTAGGGAGGTAAATAAAGAAACTTCGTCGAGGTACTGTCCAAGCTTACTAGCAGTGGAGAAATGCTTGTGTTCCTGAAGTGACTCCACTGGGGTACTGTCCAGGTCTGCTAGAAGTGAAGCAACGCCATAGATAAAAAAAATATACTTGAAAAATATAAAGCACACATGATACATTACATTTCTCCTGTTTCGAAACGTTGCGATATCATTGGTCACGTGTTTTTTTTGAACTAAGAAGGAATGAAGGGGACAATGTTTACATTCAGAGTCAGTGGGGAAGTAGACTGATCTGAGTGATGAATCAATAGTCACTGAAGAACAAGAATATGCGCAAAGAATTTACCAACGAAGAGAAGTTGGAGTTCTACCAATGTGTCACCAACTGTTTTCGCTACGACAAAAGCCTTCAAATTCTTTCCTATACTTGAATTTTGGAGCTTATTGTGGATCTTGCAAACATTCATTTTGTAGTTACTTCTTGGTCAACTCATATTATATTAAGTCTTTGAGCTTCCTACTTGGATTGTAAGTGTCGAAGTCACCCACTCAAACATGCTTAGACCATAATGAATTAATGAGCACATTCCTTCATTCAAGCTTGAATTAGCCTATCACAGTCCACCAAGATAGTGTATGTGCAATGTTCAATTCATCTCAATAGTCGGTGCACATTGTCATTGACAATTTCTCACTTCTGGCTACAATTGTACTTCTATTTCGGTGAGTTTTTCAAATTGTCGCTTTTGTGCACCTTCACTTTCAGGAGTGCCACTTTCATGTTTTCAACTCACTTTTTCTTTATTTCACTTTACTTAATGTAGTTTTGATGTTATCTTCACTCCGGCATATGTCACTTTCATCGTCATTCACATATTGCAATGTCGTTCACACTTTTCTCTTCATATAACAAATGTCATTTTTTTCCATGCAAAGTGTCGCCTATCCTATAAATTGGAGTTTTGGCTTGTTTCAAAGGGTAAATCTGGTGTTGATGAGTTCCTCTAGTCATGTAGAGATGTTTTACATGCATTCACAAAGTTTTGTGCACTTTCTCACAAGTGTGGTCATTGTCATCGCAAAGTGTACCTTTAGTGTGACACTTGGGAAATTTTTCGCAATGTCACTACATTGAAGGAATAATGTTGTTCATGTATTATGATTGATCAATGTTTTGCCTTCAATTTTTATAGTGTGATCATGCTCAAGATTTTTCCTTGGTCACTTTGGTCTCACTGATTCTACACTTAGCTTCATCCAACAAATTTCACTCCCAGGGAATTTGACCTCACTCAGCCCTCCTAAACTACACAATGCACAGTCTTAACCCTCAATCTGTGACCTTTCCTCTTGGAAATGTGCATTACCTAGTCACAGTGCCTAGCTTTGACCCTTGAGCTTCAAAAGTATGCAAACTTTTCCTCCTATTCAGCCTTAACTCTGCAGTACATAGTGTCAAGCCTCAATCTTCCAACTTGACACCTTGATTTGCGTAATTGCGCAATCCATTATACTATTCTCCCTTCAGAATTGCACATTAGGAAACTTCAAACCTCAAGCCTCAAGTTTTGGCTCTTCAACCCCTCAATTGCAAAATATCCCAGCTTGTTCTCATGCTAGAAATGCGCATTGGGTAACCTCAAGGCTCAAGCCTCAATCCTGACCACTCGAGTCCCTCAACTGCACAGTTCCTTGAGTCCGTCCTTCTAGAACTATGCATTAGGCAACCTCAGCCTCAAGCCCTAGTATTGAGCTCTTGAGCCACTCAACTATGCAATCCTTTGACCCTACCCATGCTGAATTGCGCATTACACAGTCTCAAGCCTTAGTATTAGATCTTGACCTTTTGAACTGTGCAATCCATAAGTTAGTCACTCAATCAATCACTAGTTCCAACCCTAACAAGTGATTTCATGAAACATGTTAGATTAAGGGTTTTTAAGACTATTGTCATCTTTTCATGAATGGTTTTCAATTGTGGGTACTCTATCTCATCATGTTAGAATGATGATGGATGAAAAGGAGAGGGAGACCATGCTAGAAGACACGTATGGAGCTAAATAGATCAGATGATCATCATACGAGAGGAAAAGGGAACAAAATATTTCAATAGAAGACAAAATATCAAGATCACATTAAAGACTTCTTATCTTCAATTCATGAGGAGGAGGAAGAAGAAGAACATGCACTATTTCTCAAGAAGAATCAAATATGGTAGCAATAAAGAGTGACTTGAGATTCCCATGTCTTCATGAAGTCCATGTCATCAATGTCATGTCATGTCATGTCAGGTCATGAGTCATCATGTGCCACATCGTTTGTGAATTATGTAAATTTTATATTGTAAAATGTAATGTAAAGTGGAAGTCCAATAGTCATCCATGTAATGTGAAAAGCCATGTGGTAGTTGAAATGTCATTGAGAAGTCAAACAATCATTAGGGTATTCGAAGAGTCACAAGGGAGGTGAACGATCACCCAAATTGTTATATATACACCCTCATTGTTCATGCAAAGGAATTTTCACCTTGGATCCTCCTACTAGGCATTGGAGAGGAAGATAGTTATTTTGCAGGAGTGAGTAACTGCTCTAATGCTCCACTATTGGGGCTAGTGGTGTTCATTGTCTTGATTTATCTTGGAAATTTTACTTAATTCATAAACTCCTTGAGCCAACACACTTTCATGCATATGTAGTGAATATTATAAGAACATTCTTTGGATGTTTGTGATATATGGCTTTTTCATTTGTACTAAATAAATTAAACTATTTCGATGGTTTGGGTTCTTATCTTGCTGAAGGTGTGTTGTCTTTTCTTTAACAATTGTTGCTTCCTTATGAACTATTTCGTTGGTTGATCAACGATTCATTCATATGTATATGCTCATGTGCCTTTTCTAGATTAGTACTATTACTTGTCATTAAATTGCACACCTTTCTCTTCCCTTTGGTAGAAGGACCTTGATACTTTCCACATCTAAACATTTCACAAGGCATACTCACTTGTTGATCCGAAAATACCTATCTATTACTCTCTTGTGCTGATATTTGTATCCAAGGAAAATATACAAGGATACATGGTAGTTGGGTTGATACTCTAGATGTGGCTCCTAGTCCAAATGGTTTGAGGTCTAATTGGGACTTCACATCATGGACACTCCCTTGGTTGACAGATTTCCATCACTGTCAACACATTGGTAAAGGTAGTTAGTATTTTTTTTAACAATATTAATAACTAAAATCCCCTGAGAAACTTCCAAATTGTGCAATCATACATAATATGTCACCATTAAACTTACCAAGTGGTGGGCTCTAGTATTGCAGCAATGATGCTGCAACTCCTGGGACTCCCTTATTTACTTTTATCAACCTAGTAGTTCGTAACCAACTTGGAAGCGACAGTGCTATATGCACAAGTACTATCTCTTACCGCTGGTTGCCACTTGATCAGCTGGCACAAGTTCGCTAGGAGCTTAAGCCAACTTCTATGAGTTCGTAGAAGAAGATTTTAACTGTGATGGAGGAATGATAACTCAAAAGAGGCTAGTCTACTTGTAGAAAGAAGCTAAAAGCTGAAAGGAAATGCAAACCCTAGCAAACCCTAGTTTTACCGACTAACCCTATTGGTGCAAGAAAAGAGATGAAAGCTGCTTAAATGGATGCCATTGACTCTTGGAAGGGTAAAATTCATGTGTCTAAGCTACTTCTAAAGGAAAATATGGAAAAAGCATATTTTTGTATTTTTGAGTAATTTTATGCAAAATTATTATGCATGTGGTTTTGACTATTTTTTACTGTGCAGAGGTTTATTGGCGAAAGAAAGTGGAGTGGGCATTTTCAGGAGGGGAAGGTGAGAAGAGGGCCTAAGGGGTCCCTAGCACCCTTCTAGAGAATTCCACAGTGATCAGATCTTGAAAAACTACTCGCATGAACTTCTACAGGAAGTTTGCAGGGCTTCTACAGGAAATTCTACAAGAACAAGCCGAAAGTGGTTTTTAGAGGGTTGATGGTGGAAAAATGGTGGGAAAGTGGAAATGAAGGATGGATAAGGATGTTAAGGGGTCTAGGACCTGGTAAATCAAGCTAAAGAGTGATGAAGATGGTTGGATTTGTTCAAGGATGGAGAGAGCAATGTTGCACAAAAATGTAGAAATTAGGGCAAGTTGGGAAAGTGTGGCAAATGAAGGAAGAATACCTTGAGAAAGAGACTGGAACAGGTTACATGATGAAGGAAGGATAGGCTGGAGTGTCTTATAGGTGCTCTACACACTTATATTCAAAACTGATCCAAGCAAAGGCTAAAAAACAAAGATTTATCTATTTTGACCTAATCTGACCTAAAAACTAGAAACATGATGAATAGAAGTTTATAAACAAGAAATCATGCAAGATAGCTATGGAAACTGAGTAAGAATATATCTAAACATGAAAACACAATTGATATCAAATTTTCCAACTTAAAGTCTAACACTAGCAATTGCATTGGAAGGCAAAAATAGTGTTTTTGTGGTAGCAAGTGTGCCTTGGTCCCAATTCATGGTCCCAAGGAGGGAGAAATGAGATCAAGGACTGCTTGATAGCCTTTTTGTGGATCTTTTCGGTGATGAAACTATTGAATCAACCTGAAACATGAAAAACTATCTGAACCATCAAAAACAACCTAAGTAACAAAACAAGATTTTAACCTAAATAACAAAAATTATTTTGTGAATGCAACAAAGACACATAAAAGTACACAAAGGAGATAGTGGCACTTGGGTTGGGCCCAACCCCAAGAGCTACACCCTCCTAAGAAAGCTTAGAGCTGGTGCAAAGTGAGATTCATCTTCATTAATAAAAAATAATAGTCATGTCACAAAATTGTTTACAGAAAGAGCTCAAAAATGAGTTGAATGCGGAGCTGCACTAAAGTGTGAAAATAATTTTTCCAATAGCTAAACTACCAAGGGTTGAAGCCTTCCTACTTATGCAAATGAGGACTCCCAACAGTCCTCCTTAACTTTAGGAGATTGGCTGCCCAAAACTGTTGTTAATCAGCCACTTCACTAGACCTCCTCGGCTGCCCCTTGAAATCATCTTTGGTGGGTTGTTGAACTCTGGGATGATGGTGGAGAACTTGAGGAAGGGGTCATTTAGTGCAGGAGACACCCCTCCTATAAATCCTTAGCCTTGTTCCTTCGTATTTGGCTGCCAATTTGCTCATAAATGCCTGACCTTGGTCCAAAAAATGTCCAAAATTCTGCAATAAGCATGTATTAGACTTTCTGGTCAAGTGACTATTCCCATTCATTTAATTAACATAAATATATTCAAAAGCATGCATAAAAATATGAAGAATGGTGGATTAAACGAGAATAATATGCAAAATGAGCCCATAAAGTTACCCATTTTTGGGGCTCATCATCACCCCCTACTGAATGTGTTGCTCATCCTCTGAGGAACTACTCCAGTTCATCATCTTTGATTGCTTTGACTGCCTCTTTGACATCCCAAGCTTCTGAGGTGATGTCCTCTTCTCTGTCATGAAACCTTGCCTTTCTCTCTATTTCCTCCCATTGCCTGTGTTCTTCTTCTTCCTTGACCCCTTCCAATCATCCTAAAAGTAATGGAGGAATGAAATTTAGGCCAATCCACTTGGCCTTCAGGTTTTTCATTGTCTGTTTATAAAGTGGCAGTCTTGCAAAAGTCTCCCTCATTCTGGTTGGGGAGTGGTACTCTCTTATTTTCAGACTATGGGACAATGTGTTCCATCTCCTTGTGCAAGCATGAATGCAATTATCACCAAACAGTCTTTCCATGTCTTCAAAGTGAGGAATGGCCTGAGCTTGCCTTTCAACGTAATCTGGGAGAACTTGAGGGTTGTTGGCAAGGTGTTGATGAACATATAATAAAGCGAAAAGATCTTCTAGTTCTGCCCTGATCATGAGTGGCTCACTTAGCTCTTTGTCCATAACCTTCCAAATTTCTACTGCCCTCTTTTCCTCATGGCTTAACCAAGAAGCCATAGCCATGAGTTTTACATCTCCCAATGTAGTATTGGGGTCCCATAGATTCATGTTTGGAAGTGCCAAGTTGTGTAAATAGTATTCTGCTAACTTGGCCTTATCTTCAGCTGAGCTATTGTCACACAAATACATAAACTGATTGTAATTCTAGAATGGAATGGTGCCCCTTTGGGCCAATGTGTTAATTTGAAATTGCAACCATTGGTCTTTAAGATATAATGCATATGACCTAGCAGGTTGCCTACATTGTAAGGCTTCTACTACCCAGCGGCCACGCAAGCCATTTGGGCTTCTTTTTCTTGCAACTGTTGTTTTAAAACCTGTATTTCTTCTGTTGTCTGAGAATCCTTTTCTTGCAGTAGTTTTGTTAGCATCTCAACATTAGCTTGTAGCTTTTCCTCTCTCTGCTATTTCTCTGTTGTTTCCTTGTCTGCTGGAGGTCCCTCTTGCTGTTGCTGCACTCCCAAAATGGACAACCTATCTTCCTTATGACCTTCCTGTAGCTGCAACTGCTTTTTCAACGGCTCATTCTCTTCCTATAGTTGGGCTCTTTTAATACTTTCTATGTGCCTCACCATGGCCAGCTCTCTTCTTGATTCTTTTAGTGGTTCTTCTAGGTGGCCTATGTCTGCAACTCCCTTGGATTTGGCAATTCTCATCTAAGTGTGAATCCTAACCCATTCCTGTTCCAATGAAAAGAAAAGTGGTACAACAAACTTTTGTGGGATGATCTTCCCACTTTCTAACAAGCTGTAATATGAGCCCAAACTAAGCTGAGGGCTTGGTTCCAGTATCTCCTCAGTCTTGTCTTCTCCTTGTGATTGTTTGGTTGCCTTCTCCTTCAATTTATCAGTCTCTTTTGACTTGGCTAGAGTTTCCTATAGAGATGTTTTAGCTTCCTGTAGAGTTGCCTTTGAGTCCATCATCCTAATTCTCTCTTTCCATGTGGAGGTTTTCTGGCTTCCTCTTCCATAGGTGATAGATATCTTGGAAGGAGACTCTTCCTTCTTTTTAGTGGTTGTGTCCTCAATGACAATTGGTTCCTTTGATGGTGGCTGGGGTTTGCCCACTTTGATCCTTGAGCTTCTTCTGGCTTTAAAGTACATGGAGGTTTGCCTCTTTCTTTTTCCTTTTTGTTTTGTAGGTGTGCATAATGTACCAAGCACAGTTGTTGCTTCCCTTGCCAATGTCTCAGGGGATTTCTCTTTCTGCTGTTCTTTTCCTTTGCTTCCTATAGAAATCTCTGTGTCCAATGTTTTTGTCTATGTTACTGATATCTCAGGGTGTGTCTTTTCCTTCTCTTGCTGGGTGCCTGCTTTGACTGTGGCAGCCTTCTTTTGGGCTTCCTTGGCCTTTTTCTTTCCAATCAGTGTCCTCTTTCCCTTCATTGTTTTTGTTGTTGTCCCTTTCTCTGTTTTAGGCTCAACAGTCTTGTCAAATTCTTCTTTTTCTTTCTATTCTTCCTCTATTTTTCCATCTTCTTGAATGTCTTGTGTGCCCTCATCATCGTTCTTCTCAATTTCTTTAGTTTTCTCCCCCTCATCACTGCTGGATGGGGTGATGTTCTCAGCCAAAGTTCTAATGTCATCATCCCCGGACATATTTCTGAAGATTTCACAATCTATGTGGATAGTATAGGTGTGTAAAGCATCTTGCACCAACAGTTTGATGAGCCCATGGTGGGCCAACTGATCTGGGATCCCTTCATTTAGCGTTGTACCACATTCAATTAAGGAGTGAAGGAGGAAATATGGGATGTTCAGTTTTCTAGCTGGAGGCAAGCCCATCCTGTACCTTAATTCATGTAACAACCTGAAATGATATCCATAAATGACACTGAACCTCCCTTCACATGTGATATACTTCATTATTTGATAACTAACTTCACTCCAGAGAGGAGGCAAGCTTATCCTTCTAAACCCATTTTTATCTTCTACAGGATGCCCCTCAGGCAGGAAAAATATTTTCTTAGCAACTTGTCCCAATGATCTCTCCTCTTTGCTCCAAGGGAGCCCCAATGGTAGACCAATAATTCTACTGATGGGATCAGGTGTAAGTTCTAGGGTCAAACCGCTAAAACTAACTGTGGCATGTGTCTTCAAATGTGGTCTCAGGGACATCAAAAACTCTTAAGTTATCTCCTCATCATAACCTTGAATTCTGTCAAAGAAGGATATCTAGTTTTCCCTGGTGAAAAGGTCCACCACCTTAGGGTGCTCATGAAATTTGCTAGAGTCTGAGGGTTCTTTCCTTATGAATCCTCCTGGCATGGTGTTGAGTGTTCTTTTCACATTTTAACCAGAAAAGAAAGTGCTTAAGTGGGAAAAAAGTCAATAACTGAAACAGAGGATAGTTGAATTCGGTTTCTTATGAACCCAAGAAGGAATTTCCCCGGTGCTTCTTTGCAATATCAAATGACAATAATTCTCCTATTTTAAACTGCTGCCACCCTGAATTTGACTTCTTGGTTTTGAAAAGAAAGAATTTTTTCTACAGAACAGAGTATAAGGACACAGGTTATTTTCTCAGCACATAGATAGATATTCACATTCGTTTTTTCTCGCACACACATAGAGGCTGGCCTTTACTGCTGCATGTATCTTTCTTATAGGAGAATTTGAAAAAGGATGGGGAGATCTCAGATGCAGAGAGAAAAAGAAACAATGTAGACTCAGGGAAATATGCAGGCAGACTTTCACTCCTTTAATGCACAGGTAGATTTTCACTCTCTTTTTCAATCTACTGCCATGTTCAATTTACCACCTTGAACAAATCATACACAGAGAAGTTTTCCTGAGGCTACCTTGTTTTGAGCTTGAATTTTGATGAAAATCCTGAGTTTTCTTTCTACAGAGTTGTTCTATGCCTTTCCTGTAGAACCCTTCCTGTAGAAATCACCCGGCTCCTGTAGAATGAAACTGTGCTTCCGGTAGAGCCCGATAGGCGGGAGATTTCAAAAATAGGTAGGAAACTGGCAGAGGATGAATGGTTAGCTTCTCTGGAAGTGATAGGTGCGTACTCCAGTCGCGAACGTTGTGAGTGCAAAATGAAAAAACGGTGGTGAAGTTTCAACGGAGCTATCTTTTAACTGCAGGCGTGATTCATGGTGAGGGGATGAGGTGGCCGGACTGGATCGTTGATCCTACGTCATGGCCATAATGTTTCTGCATGCCATCACCTCCCTTTCTCCCGTTATACACCGCCACCACTACCAATCCCGAAGATTTCTTCCTAAATGGGCACTCCACACGTGCTGACTACGTATCTAATCGACAATTTTGAATTTAATGGGGCTTGTTTGTATTCCACGAGTATGTGTAACTGGCCGAGGGTGGCTATTTTACTGGCCACCGATTCCACTCAATCCAAACCATTCCCATTGTCAAGCAGCCTTGAAATATGATTTATGCAATTGAAGAATAGGTTTAAGCACTTACCTGCGTAGTTGCGGTCGTGTTATGCATATTTCATATTTTGGAACCCATTTCTTCATTGTTGTTGCTTCTTGTGCACTGCATGCTTTGCCTCAGGATATTGCTTATGTTCACACGTTCAAGTAGAGATCCATGCATGTTTCATATGCCATACTTTGTTGTCTCTGTCTCTGGAGTATGTGTTTCAGAGGGATCAGCTGCTACAAGAATCCTGTAGGATTTCTTATAGATGCTTCTCCTCTTAGAATGTAAGCTAGAATGAGCAGGGCTACAACTGCTGACAAGGGTCTCAGCTGATAAGGATTCTAGATGGAGGGTGTCAGGTATGGTAAGTGAAAAACTGCTGCTTTGATTTGATATTAAAAATTTTGCTGGCAACATGAACGAAACAAGAGTTCTGTGTGTGACTGTGCAGGGACATAAAAATGAGTGCAATGGAGGTGTACAAAGATGGAGAAAGGGCAACATATGGTGATGGATGGAAGCAGGGAGGTTTACAGGCCTTATAGATAGATTCCAAAACTTCGGGTCCTCTTCTGAGATTGATTTTTGATTTTCTGTAGATTCTACAAGATCCTCGTGGAGAAGATACAAAATTTCCTGTAGAAGGTGAAATCGTAGCCCAAATGAGACCAAATCTTAGGAAAGGGTAATGGTCATGGAGGAATGGATTGTGAGGGATGCATGCAGCCTGGTCATGACCTTTGTCTTCGTCTTGTGCGATGCTCCTAAATCCTATAATGACCTTCCTGCAACCTGCAATTTATTCAACAGAAATTAGCTTCATTTTTTCTCCCCCTTTTTTTTTTAAATCCGAGACAGCTGGGGTACCTCCAAGAGGTTTTCACCCTCACTATTTTCCCTAAGCACCTTTAAGAGGTTTTCACCCAAGGATCTTTTATTCCTTTTTTTTTTTTTTTCTCTTTTTTTGTGTTCAAAGTGTGGGTGGAATGGAGACAGGGGCCTGCTCCACTACCATTACCGATTTACCCAGAGTTTCAATGAACTCCTGCTTAGAAAGGGGCTTCCTATAGATTTTCAATCAATGCCCATTGACGAGCATGGGGATGGCTTCTTCATCAATGGTCCTGATAAGGACTAAACCATTGTCATTGCATTTCTCCACTGTATATGGTCCCAACCATCTTCTCATTAGCTTTCCTTTCAAATCCTTGTATCTTGAATCATATAACAGTGCCCAATCTCTTGGCTAAAATTGATTTTCTTTGAGGTGTTGGTCATGTCATATCTTTCTTTGAAGTTGGACTACCTCTGAGTGGACAAGGGCCTGCATTCTCTATACATCTAATCCATTCAGCTGAAGTAATCTTTCCTATTTTGCATGGCTGAGATCTAGGTCCAGTTGAGCTGCCAACCTCAAAGTGTTATACTCAAATTCTATGGACAGCAAAGCCTTCTACCCGTAGACCAGCTCATAGGGTCTGAAACCTGTTATAGTTTTCCAAGTAGTGTTATAGGCCTAGGTGGCCTTAACCAAATGATCTACCCAATATTTTCTATCGCTGCTCACCACTTTAGTTAAAATCTCTTCCAAAGATCTGTTAGTGACTTCCACCTGTCCATTTGCTTGTGGATGATAATGGGTGGAAGTTCTATGCTTAATCTTGTGATGAGTGAGTAGGTCTTCAATCAGGTTAGAGGTAAACTGAGTTCCTTGTTCTGTGACTAATTCTCTTATGTAGCCAAACTTGTAGAAGATATTTTCCCTCAGAAACTCAACTACTTTTTCTTCTGTTGCTACCTTGATTGCCTTTGTTTCTGCCCACTTTGTCAAGTAGTCCATGCACATAATGATGTAAGACTTTTGTTTTGAAGGAGGGTTGATAGGACCCACAAAGTCCATGCCCCACTTCTCAAATGGCTCAAAAGTCACTTGAGGTTGTAGGGGCATCTCATCCCTTGGAGTCGGTTTCCCCATCCTTTGACATCGGCCACATTTGCTAATGTATCTCCTGACATGATGAAGAGTGGGCCAATAGTACCCTACCTGTAGAATTTTGAAGGCGATCCTTTTTTCTGCAAAGTGGCCTCCACAAGGCCCATCATGACAGGTTAGAAGGATGTCAAAAAATTCCTCCTCTGTGACACAACGCCTCAAAATCTGATCTAGGCCAAGTTTAAATAGGTTGCCCCCAATCCAAGTGAATGGGGTGCTTTTCCTCACGATCTTACTCTTCTCTTTTGAGGATAGGTGTGGCAGAAACTGTGCTGAAACCAAGTAATTTGCTATATCAACAAACCATGGATAGAGTACTGAAATAGTAAACAAGTTTTCATCTAGCATTTGATCATCCACCATCCCTTCTTCACTTGTAGGAAAGTCTAGTCTAGACAGAAAATGAGCAACATCATTTTCCTTACCTGGCTTATCAACAATGGTCAAATCAAATTGCTGCAATAAAAGTAACCATCTAATGATACGAGCATTTACATCAGGTTTATTCATCAAGTACCTAATTGCAGCATGATTAGTGTGTACGAATGTTTGATAACCAGTGATGTAGTGCCTGAACTTGTTTAGGGAATGGACTACAGTTATGAGCTCTTTCTCGGTTACAATATAGTTTAACTCTGCCTTGGACAAGTTTTTACTGATAAAATATATGGCATATGGTAGCTTCTCTTCAACATGTCCTAAGGTTACTCCTATGGCTTTTTTCGAGGCATCTTTGTGAATGTGGAAAGGTAGGGCCCAGTTTGGACCTCTCAAGATTGGGGTAGTTACCAACTTACCTTTCAACGCATCCAAAGCCTCTTGATAGTTGTCAGTCCATATAAACTCAACATCTTTCCCCAAAAGACCAAACAATGGAGAGGCTAGCTTACTAAAATCTTTAATGAATCTTCTATAATATCTTGCTAAGCCTAGAAAACTTCGAACATCTCTTACCTTTTGAGGAGGTGGGACCCTTTGGATGATAGCAATATTCTTGGCATCCACCTGTAATCCTTGCTGAGAAATTGTATGACCTATCACAATCCCTTCAGTCATTAGGAATTCACATTTTTTAGGACTGAGGGACAAGTTCATTTTAATACACTTGGCTAAAACTTTTCCTAGGTTAGTCAATGCTTCTTGGAAGGTAGACCCATAAGGAGTAAAGTCATCCATATAGATTTCCAATGAATCATGAACCAGCTCAACAAATATGCTTAGTACTGCTCTCTGGAAAGTGGCAGGAGCATTGCATAACCCAAAGGGAAGGACCAAGTAGGCAAAGGTATCCCATGCAGAAGTGAAAATGGTTTTACCTTGGTCTTCCGAGCTAATTTGGATCTAATTATACCCACTAAACCCATCTAGGAAGGAAAATAATTTCTTCCCTGCTAGGCCATCTAACACTTGATCTATGAAAGGCAAAGGGAAATGGTCCTTCTTGGTAGCTTTGTTAAGTTCTTGATAATCTACACAGATTCTCCACTTCCCGTTTTTTTGGGCACAAGCACCAAAGGAGAAACCCACTCGATGTGAGAGATGGTTTAGATGAATCCTGCATCCAACAACTTTTTGCAGTTCTTCTTTGACAATGTCCTTAAGGGCTGGATTCATCCTCCTCTGAGCTACTTGATTGGTTTACAATCCCCTTTAATGTAAATGTGATGGGTATAGACTGAAGGGTGGACTCCTTTCATCTCCTTATAACTCCAAGCAAAAGCATGTAGATGACTATTCAATAAGCTATACAACTCTTTCTCCTAAGAGGGGGATAGGGATGAGTTTATCTTCAAGGTTCTTTCAGGGCCAAATTCCACATTCTTAACTCAGGGGGAGGCTGAATCAACCATGCAGAGATCCACTGAAGCACTGCCTTGGGTGTCTTCTACCAACTCTTCTAATGGCAACACATTGGGAGGTGGATTTTGAATCAAATTCTCAATAAGGTCATCCTCGGTTTGAGGACCTCCCCTGGTGTCTTCCACTGTGCACAATGGTGCAGAGTAGACTTCATCCTCATCTTCCTCCTCTAAACAGAGAGGTAAGTCATGTTCTAGCAGAGGTTGTGCAGGAGGATATAGGACTTGCTGTTTGGACATAGGCCCATTCTTAGTGGTCATACTCCCGGCTCGACAACTGATGTAAGCATCTGCAATAGATAACTAAGGCCTTCCCAAGATGAGGGGGTATCTAGTGAGTTTTTCCTTTGGTTGAAGGACCAAGAAGTCTGCAAGGTACTCCCAAGAATCAATGGGGACTATGAAATCTTCCACAATCCCCTCGAGGGTCACGGTGGAGCGGTCTGCTAACTACAGTACTATCGAGGTCTTTCTTAGGGAGCCCTGAAGGTTGGGCTTAAGCATAGTGTCCCTGGTCATCACATTAATGGCAGTCCCTAGATCAATCAGGGTGTGGGGGATTATGGTGCCATTGATGTGGACATCGACTACAGGACTCCCAGGGTCCAGATATTTTGGACAGATTACATGTCCCAACATCAGGTCGGATAGTTGTCCTATCACATTGATAGTTGGGGCATTTCTCTTGTGCATGCCTGGGTGCCTGAAACACTTCTCTTTGATAAATTTGTTGTATATTGGTACATATTTTATGGCATGGAGAAATGGTATTTTTACACATAACTGTTTAAGTTCTCCTAGAAGTTCGGTCTCTTCTGGTTTTGGTTCTGTGGTTCTAGTTAGTCTCTCAGGAAAGGGTGGAATGGCTTTTGCTTCACTTTCCTGTTTCTATTCTTCATCCTCCTTAGGAGGAGGTTGGTTGTCTGGGAGGACCTTCCCAGATTGTAGGTTGATCTCCTGGATGTCCACAGCATAGGTAGGGCATGTTGTCTCTCTAGTATATACCTGTTGGGCCTGTCTGTTATTGGGGTTCATGTTCGGTTGAGTAGGTATCTAGGGTTGTCTTGGAGGAGCAGGAGGTAATGGTTATGGTTGAGCAGGTGGTGGAGGAAAAATATTGGGAGGAGAGTTGTACTAGGGCCTCCACCCCTGATGAGGTGCATTCCACTGAGGATGTGGCTAGACATGAGACTAAAACAAATGAGCAGCAGGTTGAGTATGGTATTGAGATGGATAGGACCAATGAGGGGGTGTGGACCAGGAAGGATGAGCAGGGGGACCCCAAGAAGGTATGTGAGTGGATTGGTTGGGGTTGTAATAAGTCTGGGATGTCCCTTGCATCCCCTACTAGTAAGTTCTGGGTCCATGTGGCCTCCTTTGGTTTAGGAAGTAGAGTGGTTCAATGGCTCCTTCCGTCCCTTGGTACATAGCTTTAAATTCAGGTAAGGTTGGCCACTGGTTTGTAGGGTGGTTTCCCTCACAAACGAAACGTACCTCTATGAAGTGCAATGGACACTCATTCCTAGGATGCTTCCTTGTGCATCTGGGACAAAAGATGGCCAAATCCCTCTCAACTTCCTCTTGCTTCTATTGGATTCGAAAGGTATCCATTTGCATGACAATGGTCTGTCTCACCTCACTTTTGAGGTCTTCCATCTGATTCACAATTCCTGTTTGGATAAGGTGGCATTGGCTAAAAGTTGACTCCCCCTACCTCTTTTCTGGGCTGCCCTAGAATGGTTTCTAAACACACTCTTTATGTCATCATAAGGTAGCTGGTAGATGTCTCCCCCAGCCAGCAAATGGAGGGTATCTAGAAGGTCTTCAGGGACTCCTCGAAGCATAACCAACTTCAGATATTTGGGGTCAAGTGTGCACCTGGCCCTTTTATAACTGAGTTGGAACCTTTCTTCATAGTCTTTTAAAGATTCATCACTTCCCATGGTCATCCGAAATATTTCTCTCTTTTTTTCCTTTGATCTACAGTAATCTCGGTATTTGTTGTTAAAGGCTTGCTGCATCTGAGCCCAAGTTGTGATACTGTTTCCAGGTAACCCCATGAACTAGTGGAGTGCTGCATCCTTGAGGGTAGAGGGAAAGAGTTTCAACTTTTTCTCGTCCTTTTCATAGTCATAAGTTCGACAAAGGACAACAAACTCAAACAAGAAGGTATTAGGGTCTTCAGTGGTCAATCCATGGAAGTGAGGTAAGGCTAAAGGAATTATACTTTTCATTTTTGTGTCCCCATTGGTTTCTCGGATAGAAAAGGCACCTTCTATTCTCTCCTCATTTCCTATACCGTTTTTGTGTTCAACCATGGTCTCAGGAGGAATTTTTTCTTGCTCTTCTTCTGTTATAGGATCTTCGTATATATCTGGAGGTTCACTATAGGTTCTTTTGGATCACTGCCACCGAAGAAGAGAGAAGGGTGATTCAGTGATGTGGTGGGGGTGTTGGGTAGAAATTTTCCTGAATTATCTTTGTTCCTACGAGGCATGAAAGGAAATCTTTTTGGTTGTTTTTTGTGTTTTTCTCTGCTTGTACCTGTAAAACTAAAATTGATTGAACAATAAATTGCAACTAACTAAAATAAACCTTGCCGAAATGAAAATTGAAGAATTGAAATGAAAGCAGGAAATGACTAATCTATGTTTGTAGAATTGAAATGCTAATCTACGCTTGCAGAATTGAAATTACAGAATTAAAATGCTAATATATGCTTGCTGAAATGAAATGAAAGTAGGAAATGTCTAATCTACGCTTGCTGAAATGAAATTGCAGAATTGAAATGCTAAGCTATGCTTGCAGAATTGAAATTGCAGAAATGAAATGAAACCAGGAAATGTCTAATCTACTTTTGCGGAAATGAAATTGCAAAATGGAAATGAAACAACTACTCTACTCTTGCTGAAATAAACTACTTAGCAGAATGTTGCAGTAGAAAATAGAAGAAAAGCAGTGATCACAAATACTCTGACGCTTCCCCGAAAATGGCACCAAAACGATGGTGGACTCTAATATTTCAGCAATGATGTTACAACTCCTGGGACTCCTTTCTTTGCTTTTATCAACCTGGTAGTTCGTAACAAACTTGGAAGCGATGGTGCTATACGCACAAGTACTAGCTCTTACTGCAGGCTGTCACTTGATCAGTTGGCACAAGTCCGCTAGGAGCTTAAGCCAACTTATATGAGTTCTTAGAAGAATATTTTAACTGTGATGGATGAAAGCTAACTCAAAAGAGGCTAGTCTACTTGCAGAAAGAAGTTGAAAGCTGAAAGGAAATGCAAACCCTAGCAAACCCTAGTTTTACCAACTAACCTTACTGGTGCAAGAAAAGAGATGAAAGCTGCTGAAATGGATGCTATTGACTCTTGAAAGGGTAAAATGCATGTGTCTAAGCTACTTCTGAAGGAAAAGATGGAAAAAGCATCTTGTTGTATTCTTGAGTAATTCTATGCATATTTTTTTTTTGTGTAAATCATGCTACTTCTAGTATTATACAAAAAAGAGTACAAAAAGAGTTACATCCGCCAAGAGGAGCTGGCTACATCTGAACTGTGTTGCATACTGAGACTGAAACCGAGCCTGAGAGACTGACAAACTATGATACTTTCCGCTGGCCCCAAGCCAGAACCCAAATAAAACTGGACCCAAGCGATATACGCCCATTCCCTGCCGATACGAGGGAGGAACTTACAAACATTACAGAACCCACATACATAATAACCGCCATAACAGACACACAAAAGACTATGTAAAGTGACCCAAAAACCAGCACTGACTAACCCACATTACACACTGTGACTACTTCGCCGACAACCTGAGACTGAACGAACTGTCTCCAAAACACCCAGAACAACCAGGCAACAAGCTTATGCATCCACGGAGGTGGATGGTTGCTCCTCCACCACTGGACAGGCATATGGGTCGGAAGCACTCGAGTCTGTGTATGGTGCATCGTCCTTTGTAGGCTCGCTTGTTCCGGCTCTTGTTCCCGCCACCGCACCTGAGGCTTCCGCATGCTGCAGTCGCGGACACTGAACAGGCGAGGGTGGCCGTGGCTCTGCTGGGACCTCTGGCCTGTCTACATGGTCGCATTTTTCAATCTGAACTGAAACATAGTAAATGGCATTTTCTAGGGCACATGGAAACCGGAAGCGGGTGGATGGGTGAGAGCCAAACGGACATGCCGCTGCCCTTCCCCGCCCTCTGCCTCCGTCGCGCCCTCGTCGAGCTCTAGGGGAGCTAATTTCTTCCGAGGGGGAGTCGAAAGAGGCCGAGGATCGTGGCGATGAAGCCCGACCTCTTGCACCGCCCCTTGAACCTCCCCGCCTGCTGATGAGGCGTTGCCTCTCACGCGGCATCCTGGAACCAAAATATACCCAATGTTGCCCAGAGGCCGCGTTTTCTCTTCGCCACAGAGGGCCTTCAACCAGTGCAGAAAATTATACAGAAGATGATAAACCAGTAATAGAACACGAGTGCGAGGAACAAGACTTACCACCCAGAGCTGGAGCCGAGACTTTTCTGGTGCGTCGAGGGGTGAATTGCTCCCAGAGAGTCGAACAAGCTGAAGCCGAGTGTCACCAGAGTGCCAAAAGGGCGAATTTCTTACAGGGGCGCGGATATACTGAACCCTCATGGCATTCAGAGCACCGTAAGGCACATTGCTCTCAGGGACCTCACGAAGCTGGAGCAGAGTAACACTCAGAGCACCAAACCGGAGCAGATAGACAAGAATACCCTAGCATCCCAAGGTAAAGACCAAGGCCTTCTGTGCAGAGGGCCGAGGTCTGAATCTTGGCGCACACACCCACTGTGCACTCATCCAAGAACAGAGCGCGCAACACACAGTCGTAGCATCACAGAGCGCGCAACACACACTAACCATTCCATCACCTTCCAATTGCTCACCTTTCACCTGCGAGCCGAGGCGGACGACAATTATACCCCTGCAAATAGTTGTTCTCCCGATTGCATTAATGGTTTCATAACTGTTGGCCGGACCGAGGTGACTGATTCTTGAGGCTTCGGGCCATCTGGTGGATATGGGCGGCCACTTTCCCAGTAATGAGGCCGCCCCTGCATTCAATAGCCTAATAAACACCCGCTGCCGGGGAATTCTATGCAGAATTATTATGCATGTGGTTTAACTATTTTTTACTGTGCAGAGGTTTATTGGCGAAAGAAAGTGGAGTGGGCATTTGCAGGAGGTTGGGAATGTGAGAAGAGGGCCTAAGGGGTCCCTAGCACCCTTCTAGAGAATTCCACAATGATTAGATCTTGAAAAACTACTCGTGTGAACTTCTACAGGAAGTCTGAGGAGTTCTACAGGAACAAGCCGAAAGTGGTTTTTAGAGGGTTGATGGTGGAAAAATGGTGGGAAAGTGGAAATGAAGGATGGATAAGGATGTTAAGGGTCTAGGACCTAGTAAATCAAGCTAAGGAGTGATGAAGATGGTTGGATTTGTTCAAGGATGGAGAGAGCAATGTTGCACAAAAATGTAGAAATTAGGGAAATTTGGGAAAATGTGGCAAATGAAGGAAGAAAACCTTGAGAAAGAGACTGGAATAGGTTGCATGATGAAGGAAGGATAGGCTAGAGTGTCTTACAGGTGCTCTGCACACTTCTATTCAAAACTGATCCAAGCAAAGATTAAAAAACAAAGATTTATCTATTTTGACCTAATCTGACCTAAAAACCAGAAACATGATGAACATAAGTTTATAGACAAGAAATAATGCAAGATAGCTATGGAAACTAAGCAAGAATAGATCTAAACACGAAAACACAAATGATATCAACTTTTCCAACTTAATATCTAACACTAGCAATTGCATTGGAAGGAAAAAACAATGTTTTTGTGGTAGCGAGTGTGCCTTGGTCTTAGTTCATGGTCCCAAGGAGGGAGAAATGAGATCAAGGACTGCTTGATAGCATTTTTGTGGATCTTTTATGTTACCAAACTATGGAATCAACGTAAAGCATGAAAAACTATCTTAACCATCAAAAACAACCTAAGTAACAAACCAAGATTTTAATTTAAATAACATAAGTTATTCTATGAATGCAACAAAGACATATAAAATTACACAAAGGAGGTACTGGCACTTGGGTTGGACCCAACCCCAAGAGCTACAGCCTCCTAAGAAATCTTAGAGCTTGTGTAAAGCGAGATTCATCTTCATTAATAAAAAAATAATAGTCATGTCACAAAATTGTTTACAAAAAGAGCTCGAAAATGAGCTGAATGCAGAGCTGCACTAAAGTGTGAAAATAAAATGTCCAATAACTAAACTACCAAGGCTTGAAGCATTCCTACTTATGCAAATGGGGACTCCCAATAGTCCTCCTTAACTTTAGGAGCTTGGCTGCTCAAAACTGCAGTTAATCATCCACTTCACTAGACCTTCTCGGTTGCCCCTTGAAATCATCTTTGGTGGGCTGTTCAACTCCGATCTGATGGTGGAGAACTTGAGGAAGGGGTCATTTAGTGCAAGAGACACCCCTCCTATAAATCCTCAACCTTGTTCCTTCGTATTTGGCTGCCAATTTGCTCATAAATGTCTGACCTTGGTCCAAAAAATGTCCAAAAATCTGAAATAAGCATGTATTAGACTTTGTGGTCAAGTGACTATTCTCATTCATTCAATTAACATAAATATATTCAAAATCACGCATAAAACTATGAAAACTGGTGGATTAAATGAGAATAATAGGCAAAATGAGCCCATGAAGTTACCCATTTTTGGGGCTCATCTCCAAGATAGAGCATTTTTTCGTATTGTTACAAGTTCCAATCAATATCATCTCTGATATGAATATAAATATAGAAAACAACTTTTGTAACAATGTAGTTTACATTTTTTATTTTTTTGAATAAATTTCATTTAAAAAAAAAAATGTTAAATAGTAAATTTGAATTGTTAAATTTATATAAACTATATTTCTTAATTTTTTTTATGAATTATATATTTAATGAAAAATCTCAATAAAATTTATATTATTATAAAAAACTTTAAAAACTATAAATGTAAATTATTTGAACACTTGAGCTGTAGAAAAATATTGAAAATAATTTGAACACTCTACCAATTTTTTGGTTCTTCAACTTGGTTCTGTAAATTATTTGAATGCTTTTCCAATATCTGGGTGAAGGCATATCAACAACTTCATGAAATCTAATTATATTTTATAAAGAGACTCATCGGCTCTTCAGTTACTATTGTATAGCTATGTAATAAAAACATCTCCACGACTTTTCATTTCTAGGTATTCAAGGTTTGAAAATAGGAAAAACATGTCTACAGACATGTAGAAGAAGTGATAAATGGAGGAACTCTTGACCATTCAATGTAGATGCAAAACGTATGCCTTACTTGGTCCTACTATTTTATCTCTTCCACCATCAATCACAAAAAATAATATTGTTTGAACTGGTTTTATTCGACATTTATTTTCCATGTCAACTACTTAGAAGATTTCCCCACCTTCTCTATAACATACTTGATCCATTTTTTCCAGTTGAAGGAATGGGGTATAATTTTAATTTTTCTTCCTCTTTCTAGCAACTCATGGAGGTCTCAGAATCACCACATGGTGGCCAGATAAGGCTATAAGCACTTAGCATGCTTAAGCCTTTTGTGAGCTAATCTCCCTTTGCTAATGGATCAACACCATTGGCCTTGTTTCCACATGAAACAAACAAAGGTGGGGTGCTAAGGATGAAGCTATCGAACCCCTTCTTATTCCACCATGCCCCTCATCCATTTCTACGTGAAATGACCAAGGGTGATGCCTTAACCCATAGCCCTTCTATCCCAAACATGATCAATAGTTGGGAGCAATTCATGTGACATCTAAATGATGTCTCTCACTGTACTTTAACGAGTGGATGGCCCCAAAAAATAGTTTGATCAAATCACTCACCTCTAAATCGATAGCTCAAATCTATTCTAGGGGGGGCTCATCACTTACCATACTATAACGAGTGAGGTGCCCTGGAAGGAAATTCGATAAGTCACCTATCCTTTAATTGATGACTCAAATCTATTATGGGGCACTAACCCACATGGGACTTGCGTGTTAGTGAATCTTTCGGTCAACTACTCACTGGCTCCACGTCATCCCACTTAGTCCTTCTTCCAGTGGTTCACAAACTACATTCTTGGTTACCTCTCGGCTTGTTGCACCATGATTACATGGAAAAGAGCCCCTCTATGGGCCCTCCCTCCATCAATGAGAGCTCTATCAGACTCACATGGGTGATCATGCATCCATTCCTTGTTATCTCGTCCAATCCCTTCCAACGTACTACTAAGGGCACCCTTTACTCCCTACAAGGTTTCACTTACTAGGCTTGCATGCATGGTGGGGCCATATGGCCTCTTTCCCATTAGTCTTCCATAGCCATCTCATGCCACCTCATCCTGATTCCTTTACCTTGGCGCTTTCCTTGCTGCTCCTCTCTATTTTTTTGGGATCACATTGTCAAGTTGACTTGGCAAGTGGCTAATGCTTGACCAATAGCGCTATGACAATCATGGGGGCCTGACCACATACTTTTCTTATGTAATCCCTCCAGACTTTTACCAACATTTTCCATTACATCCTATTTTCATTCTTCTGGGATATGTGTCAGGGATTATGTGGGTTTTGGGCCAACCCACCATCTAATAGCAACACTATCATGCACATGTCATACTATTGTGTCATCCCGACACTTTGATATTGTCTCTCACTTGATTTAACCTTTAGAGGCATTCTAGGCTATGCGTTTGGGCTTATGTGGGTTGTGGGCCAACACACCCACCAATAGAAGCACTGTCTCGCCCAAACCATATACCACATCATCTCTACAATTTAATCCTGAATCTCTAATTAAATTCCAATTCATATTTGGTTATGAGATTCCAGGATTTCGACCTCTCAAAACTTCTGACATCATTTTTCATTACGAGATACATTTCATGAGGATCCCTAGTTTGTCAAGTGAAAAAATTCCTAATGACTGATTAAATTAGCTTATGAGATTAAACCCATCTGGGACTTTTATGCCACATCATCACTCTCTTGATCAATTGTATGAAAGGAGAATCTGACCCCTCCAATAGGAATCCTTCCCACTTAGGAAATTTTCTTCTGCAAAGGCTGAGGTCATCCAATCTTTTCTATAAGATTACATGTTCACTCCTTTGCACCACAACAAGTCCTTTTTCTCCTTACCATTCAACCATGGCTCGATCAATGAAATTTGACTCTACCTCATGCAATATCTTAGAAAAAAATCTTTGTAATCTCCCCGAAGACAAGCTCTACCACTGCGTATGCTTCCTCGAGCTAGTCTTCTCAACTGCAGATCTTTCCTAGAGGCCTAGTAGACATTCTGATATTTTTTAATATTTCACAACTCAGCTCATGTCCAACTAAATAATTCCACAATGTTACCCCTCTTGAGCTTGGGTGTTAGCTATAATGAGGTATTTCTAGCTTGTGGGCTTTCCCTAACCTCGGGTAAGGAATTCCCCACTTAGCGACGTAGGAGCTCCTACAACTATTGCTAGCCATGGGCTTTGCGCGAGCTTCTGGGAGGTTCCCACCTCACCTGTCACATGCCAACAGTTCGAGAGTCTACGTTGACTTTGCAAGTAGCTCCCTGGTGCCATTTAAGTGTTTCTAGGGCATTTGGCTACTCTTGGGGACATGTAGGCCTCATCCCCAAATTCCCTGTGGTGGGAATGGAGGCTACTGCAAATGATAGGTTACAAGAAATTGAAGTAAAGATGCAGGGCTCGATTGGCCCTAGGAAAACTCCCCTTAACATTCATACACTTATTTCTTGTTGGCATAATAATTGTAAGCGAATGTATAACTTTTTGAAGATTCTTCAGTGAAAATCACATAGAGATATTTATGGACACGTTTCGAACCAACCAGTGTGGTTCATCGTCAGGACAAGTTGATATGGATCACAGAAGCCTAAATTCAATGAATGTATAACTTGTAAACAATTATTGACTCTGCCAGCAGAGGGTCTTCCATGTCATTTATATATTAATAAAAGGATATCAAAATCCACTATTTAACAAGGTTCAAATCAGGCTCCCTCAGCCTGAGCTATGGCCTAAATCATATCATGAAGTTCTTTTACTTTTGCTAATGAATATTTCTTAACGATGCTAAGCATATAATTCAGATTCATCTCTATTGTTACACAGTAATTTGTCACTGTCCTCATCTCAATCCCTCTACGGTGACGTGTATCAAATAAAGATGTTCATATCTTCCCAGTGATGGAAGAAGATTAAGCAAATGCTCTCTAATGCTGAATGTTGACCCTTATTCCCTAAGTTTCCGCCTCATCATATGTAAGCCTTTAATATACGTGACGATCCCCTGTCATAAATTGTCTCATCACGACAACATTGCAAGTGTACATCTGTTTCCAATGACGGTTGAATTTTAGGGCCTGACACTAGGCTTCCAACTATTTATCGTGACGATTGGTCTACATGCATTGCCTCCTTGCGATGTCGTCGTCGAGACTTAGTCCACCACTAGCGATGATCCAGATTGGGCGAATTCATTCAAATAGATGGCCTTCTAGATGTCTCTAGAGCTGGTTGTTGGGTTAGTTTGGGTTGCCCTTCCTCCTCTGGGATGGTGGTTCCGTATTTTATGCAACCTCCCTTGAGGATAATCTCCCTCACCCTCATTTCATGGAGACTCCTCCTATAAAATCACTCACCATTGCTATGATCTGCTAGTTCCTTTAGTTGGAGTGCTGCTAGTTCTTTTGAGTTCAATATATAGCTTTGATGTGAGTGTGACAAGTGTGGGATTGCTAATAATTTTGTAAGAGGTTGTGGAGTGCCTAAAATTTGTGTTAAAGCTTGTGAGTGAGAGAGAGATATTGTCTATTTGGGAGACCCATTCTTGAGAGTGAATGCTTGAAGAAACATACTGGTTGGACCCTCCGAGAAGGCTTGCGATGTCAAGACTTGGTTGTAAGTTTTGCTCTTGATTCATTTTAATACAATCAATGATGATTTCCTATATCTTGTGTACAATTTACCTGATAGCTTATGATTTCTTGACTTTATAAGTAAATAGATCATTTTTGTTCTTTGTTACGTGCTCTGTTGTTTTCTTGTGGTGTTTCAGGTTGACTTCTCATTGAGGAGAAAGAAATGGAAGCTGGAGCAGCACAACAGAACGTCATCAACCACCAGTTTGAGGAAGGCCTCCAATGATGAATATTTAAGGGAATTAATTGTTGTTTTGTCTTTGTTGTGACTAGACCCACTCTAGGCCTAGAGGGGTTGCCTCTGTTCGCAGAGGGAACACTTTCCTACTTCACAAGTTGGTAACTCTAAAATTTTGGGGTTAAACCATCAATGTTTTGGGTTACCTAGATCAATTTGGGAAGTCCCCTTGCTGTCTAGAAGGATAGCCTGGTGTTTGTTTGGGAGTTTTTCATTCATTTTCCATTATTTTTAAGCTCATCACTGGAAAAAGATTGATAGTCATGATGACATCGCCCTGTCTTTGTTTTGTAAACCTTTGCGTCACTGAATCTTGACGTACAATCACAATGATTCCTGGAATCAACACATCGAGGAAGATATGTGTACTCTCACAAAAACGTCGCTCTGTTGCTATGACTATTAGCTGATCGTCATTAGTTGTTGGTTTTATACCCACAATGATTCTTGTGTAAGTTGTTTTTACAACTTCACCTCCTGAATTCACCAGTCTTATTTATCTCCTGTTGTCTTCCTCTTGCCCATCAATTTCTTTTAATTGTTGTTGGTTAAAGGTACTATCTCTTTGGTTTCATTGAGTGAATCTTGTGTTTTTAGGCCTTGTGACCTAGCTCTTTCAAGTTTTTTGAATCATCTGTCTGAGTTGCTTGCCTATCCAAAGTTCATCCGCAACCGTCTTATTGATCAGCTTGAGGCTTTTTCATTGCTTGTTTCTTGCTGGTTGATTTTTAGTGTCAATTATTGAACCAATTTTCAATATTGATTTGATTTTTCACTACCAAGCATAGATTACAATTGTTTGTATCAATCAGTTCACACTTGCTTGTTTGAACAATCAAAATCAAAAGATTGCATTCATTTAGTGTATGAAAGTGAAAGTATATGTGCATTTCAAATTTTCATGTTTGAGAAATTGAAAATCGAACTGTAAATCTTTCATTAGTAGTATCGATGCATTGTGAGATTAGTGTATTGATGCATTGTGTTTCTTAGTGTTTGAATTCACTTGTATTTGCTTGGGAATGAACTTTCTACCCTCCTTTAAGTAGGTGTTCATCAAAACGATTGATGCTTTACTCATTGTAGTTGCATCCTAGGGTTTTTGATATACTTATGGTAGGGCCTGGAAATTGAAACCTAATTCAAGATCAACTATAAAATAAGCTGAATGAACTTAACAACGCACTGGAACTTAACCCACATTATTTAGAGGCCTAAGCTAGATATGTGCTCCGACGTCGTTAAACCTAGTCACTATTCCTTTCACTTAAGGTTGGGTGATTCCTCCTTCTATGAGTCAATAGCTGTTAGTACGGACTTGTGCTCCCAGCACCGTCGAGTATATATTGGGAGACCCCACTAGGTTATCATCATACATCCATAGGAAGCCATGTTTGCTGCCTTGAAAACCATAATGCATCGAACACAACATTCGAGAAGATTGACTGCCGTACGGAAATTCCTTGGTTTTCATTTGATCACCAAGGTGTTTATGCAATTTTACAAGTTGTTTGGTAAACCTTTTGCCTAGTTCTCCAGAGTAGTCGCTTTTGTTCCTTTTCGACTCCTTAAAAGAAAAGGTCCATATGAGCACTTGTCCTTTCAGGCTCATTAAACCTTGAAAGAGATAGAGTCACCTTTTTGTCCTTTTCTCGACTCTTGAAACATGAAAAGGTCCAGTTTTGTTCTTGTTTCATAAAATTTACTGCCCGTGAAATATTCCTGGTAACAGTTCAAGTTCTTGGTTACAGTACGGGTGTTTTTCAGGCTCGTTCCCAATGACAACTTTCCCTGAGTCTACTGGCCAAGGTCTTCCCCTAGATGGAACTCCTGGTCTGTTTCCTCCTTTTGGAAATGTCGGTGCTCCGTATATGGCAACCTTGTCCTTGCCTGGGTTAACCATCAGTTTGCCCGTTTGGTTGTTTTCAACCTCAGTGGTCTCGAGTGTCATGACTCCTATTCCATCATCTCCTTCATCTGAATCACAACACGTTGATTCCAAGTTTGACCCTGTGCTTTCTTCTCCTATTTCTTCATCTTCATCTCCTACTTCACCTGGTGAAAGTTCCACATCTAGTAACTAGGAGACTAAGAAGAAGAAGAAGAAGAAGAAGAAGAAGAAGAAGAAGAAGAAGTTTGATCAGTACGAGACCACCCATGCAACTATTGCTCCAAGTATGTCTTAGGTCAGAACACCTCTTGCTCCTCTATGGAAGGTTAAGTTTCCTTGTAAATTGTGCAAGGGTGACCATCTTCTTCGTGATGGTCTTGGAATTCCTAGGATATTAGAAGTATGGTCTCACGATCTGGCTCATCCCTCATCGTCCTCTACAACTCATGTAGATGTTCAATCCTCAATTGGTAGTGGTAAGAAGAAAGGGAAGATTCAATTCCCTTGTAGGCTATGTGAAGGTAACCATCCCTTTCACCTTTGTCTGCTCATGGATAAAGCTTCCACTGTTTTGGAATGTCTTACAACTTCTTCACCTCCACTTCCAGTTGGTTATCAGAGAGATTGACTTAGAATCTTCTTTTTTCCGTCCTCCTCTTTCTGAGCCTAGCTATGCTAAGCCTGTTCCAGACCAACCACTGGTTGGAGAGAGAGTCGACTTGGATTCACCACCTGTTGATCACTCTATTCTGGAAGAACATTATGATTATACGGCTCATGTTCTTCTTGTCTCGTTAGATTATCCTGAGTCCGATAATGAACCTCCTATCCCAGCTGATTCAGAGAGTCCTTCTTCGGTTCCTTTAGAGCATGGGGGCAATCATATGATACCCCCACCAAGTAGTTTGGTCATTTCTTTCAACTGGAGTCACTTGACTGCTTTCCACTTTCCATCCTATGTGCCTTTCCAGATTACAGTACATGCCTATGATAAGGCAATGCCTGGCACTCTCTTGGATGAGGATTTTTTGGTTAGCCTCATGCCTTTCACTACTTGGCAAGCTTTGGGCTCCCCATATCTTGTGTTGATCACTTAGAGTCTATTGTCATTTGACGGCGGAACGAGTCAACCTTTAGGGATCCTTCTGAAGTTCCCTGTTACTTTGGGAGGAAAAACCATCTATATAAACGTGATGGCTGTCCAAGGTGCTTTAGATTTCAATCTTCTGTTTGGTTGTGACTATGTTTATGCCATGGGGGCTCTTGTTTCTTCACTTTTCCGTGTGGTTTGTTTTCTATATGATGGAATAATGGTGACTATCAATCAATTGTCATTCTTTAGTCACCTGGTGCCTCCTGTACCACCATCATCCCCCATTAGTTCTTATCCACAAGAATTACCTTCCTTTCCATAGGTTAATTATGTGGCTACCCATTCCGTCTCTGCATATATTGATGATCCTACAAATGGTCTCGTACATCATGTACTGGGGGAATTGGAACTTGATCTGTCATTGGTGACTAATGACATGTGTCCCTCACAGAGCATGGTTTTTCCATCCACTGAAGATCTCTTGGGCATCATGTTTTCATCTGGCACATGAATAGGAATCAAGGTGTTCTGAGGAGAGTTCTTTTCTTGTGTCGATCTAGTTAAAAAATGAAACAAGGAGTGACGAGCATAGTTCCCGATCTTGTGTCAAGCTCATTAAAAATGAATCAAGGTGTTCTGAGGAGAGTTCTTTTTTGTGTCAACCTCGTTAAAAAATGAAACAAGGGTTATGAGGATAGTTCTTTCACTGTGTCAACCTCATTAAAAAATAAAGCACCTCCCTTTCCAAATCGGGTCTTTGATTAAGATCTCGTAAAATCCAAGTCAAGTCTTTCCAAGATCTCGAAAGTGAACCTTCATTCCATCCACCTCGTTGAATGCAATGAAGCTTGGGGGGCATATACGCCGATTTGCATCGTTATGTTGGGGGATGCGAACTTATAAAAAACATAGTTTTTCGTTTCAATCTTGTGTAAACATGAAACCGAATCCAAGAAGAGTTCTCCATGGTTCAAGCTTGTGTAAAAATGAATCCATACCCAATCTACACCTTCTGATTGTTGTTTGTTATCCACTAAATTCGTCTAGATGAGCCGTGATTGTTTTGTTCCATCACCACCATCTCTTTGGCCAATCATATGCTTTCACTTGGTTGTTTTTTTCCCTTTCCTTAGGGACCGCAACGATGAGTGGTTTTATTAGCCAACCTCTTGACCATTACATGTTTTGAGGAGTTCCACTATTGTTGGAACCAAGTTGCTACCATTTATACCACTCATTCCTCCAGAATGAGTCTCCTTTAAGCTCTTTTCTTACTCATAAAAGATGAAAAGACTACCGAGTATTTTTCCCTTTTTGACTCATTAAACAAAATAAAAGGTAGTCCACTTTCAGCTCTTTTCTAATTATAGAAACATGAAAGGATTGCTGGACTTTTGTCGTTTCAAGTTTGATATTGGTCATGAAGTGACATGTCTTCGATCACTTTTTTACTTTTTCGATTCGGGACCACTAATTATGAAAAGTACTCCTTGATCATAATGATCAAGCAGTTCTCTCGAGTATTATTTTATACTTTTTCCGGCTCGAGGGACACAAATTTACAAAAAAGGACCCCCCTAGAGTATTCTTTTCTTTGTCTTTTTCAAACTCTCTAAATATGAAAAAGACTCTGATTTTTCCCTATGTCGGACTCGTTAAACCCTGACGACATTGGACTCGTCACCATGATGGGACTCGAGCTTCTCCTCCCTAGGGCTCGTTAAATTATTATTAGGTTGGATTCATCCAAAGGTCAAACTCATATCTCAAGCATATGCTATCCCCTTCAATATTATTTTCAAAAATAATTGGGGTACTCGCCAGTAATGGTGAGGGAAAATTTGGAAGTCATCATTGGTTATCAATGGCAGCTAGTCACTCTTGAACATCAACACTTTTTCTTCTCGTCGGGTTGGGATATCCTCACATCGTCATTGGCCTTCCAGGGTTTTGGGTTGCCATTTTACCTCATTCCATCCGATCCATGTTGTCTCCGTCAGACCTCCAATCCTTTGGTACCAATATGCTAGCACCCCTCTCGAGTCATGTCGCTGGCATGTTCAAGAGTATAATCCTTCTGCAGTTCAAACCCTTACCTCCTCCTCTAATACTTTGTTTCACCATTTATCAATTATTCCTTATCTCACATCGTTGATGGGGGAAACATTATGGCCCTCCTGCGATGGATCGTCTCCTATCGACACCATCTCATTATCCAAGAGATTGGTCTAGAGATCCCCTTCGGTACCTTGGAGCTTGCATGCCTCAATGGCAAGTTCTTCGCACTTGACGATAGACTTTCATCATTGGTCTTCAATAGGGTGATTCCATGGGTGTTCGACTTCAGCTCATTTTTCACGCCTAGTGGATTGTATTGATAGTACCTTAAGAGCCATTGAAATTATTGATGGTTTCTCTCGCGCTTGTTAACGGTTTTCATTACTGACCGTTAGTCAAGAGACTTTCTATCATGCTCAACTTCAGTACATTTTTTCTGATGGTAGAGTTTGTACTAAGATCGATTAGGGTTTCAAGACCTCAAACTAAGAATACATATGTTCAGGCTGAATGGATTGGTTCGTGATTACATACATGACTCTTTGATTGGATGGCTACGACCATACCTGGGTCTTCATGGATGGCTGCGGCCATACCTTTGTCATTTCATATGGTCTTATCAACCCGGTTGCTGAGTCCATACCATAGACCAAGTTTCATATGTCTTTTGGATGGCTGTGCCCATGCCTAGACTACATGTATTTCACTATCAGATATATCAGTTGTACTTGTGCCCGCAGGTTCTTCAAAGTGGTGTTCCAGTTTAGACAGTTTCATAAATAATTTCACCCCTCCCACTCTCTCGGGCTTCATGCTTTAAGGGGCATCTATTACACAGTAATTTGTCATTGTCCTCATTTCAGTCCCTCTACTGTGTTGTGTATCAAATACACATGTTCATATCTTCCCACTCATTAAAGAAGATTAAGAAAATGCTCTCTGATGTTGAAAGTTGACCCTTATTCCCTAAGTTTCTACCTCATTACGCGTAAGCCTTTAATATATGCGACAATCCCTTGTCATAAACAGTCTCATTGCGACACCGTCATAGGTGTACATCTGTTTCCCACACGGTCGAATTTTAGGCACACCGTGAGGCTGCCAAATATTTATCGTGATGATTGGTTTGCATTCATTTCCTCGTTGCGATGCTGCCGTTGAGACCTAGTTCACCACTAGCGATGATCTAGATTGGGTGAATTTGTTCAAACAATCGACCTTCTAGATGTCTCTAGAGCTGGTTTTTGGGTCAGTTTGGATTGCCCTTCCTCCTCTGATGTGGTGGTTCTGTCTTTTATGCAACCTCTCTTGAGGATAAGCTCCCCCTCCCTCATTTCATGGAGACTCCTCCTCCTATAAAATCACTCACCATTGCTATGATTTGCTAGTTCCTTTAGTTGGAGTGTTGCTGGTTCTTTTGAGTTTAGTAGATAGCTTTGGTGTGAGTGTGACAAGTTTGGGATTGCTAATAGTTTGGTAAGAGGTTGTGGAGTGCCTAAACTTTGTATTAAAGCTTGTGAGTGAGAGAGAGATATTTTCTATTTGGGAGACCCATTCTTAAGAATGAATGCTTGAAGAAACATACTGGCTGGACCCTCCAAGAAGGCTTGCGACATCAAGACTTGGTTGTAAGCTTTTCTCTTGATTCATTTTAATACAATCAATGATGATTTCCTATATCTTGTGTACAATTTACTTGATAGATTATGATTTCTTGACTTTATAAGTAAATAGATCATTGTTGTTCTCGGTTACATGCTTTGTTGTTTTCTTGTGGTGTTTCAGGTTGATTGCTCATTGAGGAGAAAGAAATGGAAGCTGGAGTAGTGCAACGGAATGTCATCAACCATCGGTTTCAGGTAGGCCTCCAACGATGACTATTTAAGGGAATCAATTGTTTTTTTGTCTTTGCTGTGACTAGACCCACTCTAGGGCTAGAGGGGTTGCCTCTGTCCATAGAGGGAACACTTTCCTACTTCTCCTATTTCTTCATCCCACTCTATTGGGCTTCATGCTTTGGGGGGCATCTGTCACACAGTAATTTTTCACTGTCCTCATCTCAGTCCCTCTGCTGTGTCGTGTATCAAATAAACATGTTCATATCTTCCCACTCATGAAAGAAGATTAAGAAAATGCTCTATGATGCTGAAAGTTGACCCTTATTCCCTAAGTTTCTGCCTCGTCGCACGTAAGCCTTTAATATACGCGACGATCCCCTGTCATAAACAGTCTCATCATGACACCATTGAAGGTGTACATCTGTTTCCCATGATGTCAAATCTTAGGTCCCGACGCGAGGCAGTCAACTTTTTATCGCGATGATTGGTCTGCATGCATTACCTCCTTGTGATGTCGTCACCGAGACTTAGTTCACGACTAGCGACGATCCAGATTGGGAAAATTTGTTCAAACAGTTGGCCTTCTAGATGTCTCTAGAGCTAGTTTTTGGGTCAGTTTGGGTCTCCCTTCCTCCTCTGAGATGGTGGTTCCATCTTTTATGCAACCTCCCTTGAGGATAAACTCCCTCTCCCTCATTTCATGGAGAATCCTTCTCCTATAAATCACTCACCATTGCTATGATCTGCTAGTTCCTTTAGTAGGAGTGCTGTTGGTTCTTTTGAGTTTAGTAGATAGCTTTGGTGTGAGTGTGATAAGTGTGGGATTGCTAATAGTTTGGTAAGAGGTTGTGGAGTGCCTAAACTTTGTGTTAAATCTCGTGAGCTAGAGAGACATATTGTCTATTTGGGAGAACCATTCTTGAGAGTGAATGCTTGAAGAAACATACTGGCTGGACCCTCCGAGAAGGCTTGCGACGTCAAGACTTGGTTGTAAGCTTTTCTATTGATTCATTTTAATACAATCAATGATGATTTCCTATATCTTGTGTACAATTTACTTGATAGATTATGATTTCTTGACTTTATAAGTAAATAGATCATTGTTGTTCTCGGTTACGTGCTCTGTTGTTTTCTTGTGGTGTTTCAGGTTTATTTCTCATTGAGGAGAAAGAAATGGACGCTGGAGCAGCGCAATGGAATGTCATCAACCACCGGTTTGAGGTAGGCCTCCAACAATGACTATTTAAGGGAATAAATTGTTGTTTTGTATTTGCTATGACTAGACCAACTCCAGAGCTAGAGGGGTTGCCTTTGTCCGCAGAGGGAACACTTTCCTACTTCACATTATATCTTAGACATTATTATCATGTGGTTCATTTCACCTATTACACATAAGACAAAATGTGTTTACCATTAGCAGGTGATCACACTATGTAAACAATCACACACATATATGTATCTTTGAATTTGCATCGAAACTAAATATGGGACAAGAACTCCCCACCCAACCTTAGGTAGCTGCAACCATTTTTACTCACAGCTACCACCCCCAAGCTAGATTATAGAGTCTAAGGGGGGAATGCTTTCTTCTAGGACTACATACCAAATTCCAACGAAAATAGGGACTCCATAAGACCTCCTTCATCAATCCCACCAATTGATTTATTCTCTCATTACCAACATAGGGAGTCCAGACGTGCCCCACCTCACCCCCAAGTGTACACTCAGTGATTCATGCCCTTATAGGGAGTCCAAAATCCATTGTACCAATGGGGTTGTATCCATAATTCTTTAGACAAGTATTCCTTTGTCTCTTCTTTATGATATCCTTTTCCCAAGTTGTTCTAGGGCTCCTGAGTAGCTATCTCAACCCACATCCTCTAAGGGACCCAAGTTGTTACAAAGATTTAGATATCTCATCCTAACCCATAGCCTATAGGGACCGAAGTTGTTAAAATGCTTCAAAGACCTCTATCTCAACCCATAGCCTCCAGAGATCCAAGTTGTTACAGGGCTCCAGGGATCCTATCTCAAACCATAGTCTCCAAGGGCCCCAAGTTGTTATGAGGCTCCAAAAACTAGCACTCAACCCACAACCTCTAGGGACCGAGAACCAATCCCTTCTCTTCTCTTCTCTTCTCTTCTCTTCTCGTCTCTTCAATGTTGCTTACTAAAAGATTCTTCTAGAGGACCAATTAGAATCCCTTCTTGGTCTACCTCCAAAGAAAAGGCCCTACTCCCTTGATGCGATGAGTTCAATTTCCTCCAATATTCACAAAATTCTTCCTCTAAATTCCTTCTCCAATTGTTTGAGTTATCTCTTCAATGCATCCTACCTGACCTGCATTTTTGTCACATTATTTACTATTATGTCCTTACTCTTTTGTAGTACTTCATAAAAAAATTCTTCCTTTCTTGTAATGTTTTTTCAAGCAAGCATGGGCCTGAGTGGTTTTCCTCAACCCATTAATTTCAGTAACCAGTTCATTAAATTCATGTACCATCCAACCCTCAATGGCTATCTTGAATTTAGGTTTCTTCTTTGCACAATAAACTACATCATCCCAAGCAAAAATTCTCTCCCCTCAACTCTGGAATCCATGTCCCTTTAACTCAGTCCCCTTTTATTTTCATTTCATGAATTGCATAATATTTACACATATTTACAATGTGGCTGACGTGAGAGCCTTGGGTGAGTTGTTATAGTTCCCTTCGCTTGAAGGAACATCACCCTTGATGTTCAGTTACACATATACAATGCTAGAATTAAAGGACAACACATATTGTTTCATGGAGCTTTATACACACAAATCTATAAAATATTTACAATTACAAACACTTGCTCTAATCATAAAACAAGAAAGGATAATTAATTTTCATGGCATCATCCATTTCCCATGTGGCCTCCTTTGGCCCAAAGTGCTTCCATTGCACCTTGACTTTCTCTATGGCTCGATTCTGGAGCATGAGACTCCTTCGGTCTAGAATGCACATTGCTATGGTTAGAAAACTCCCTTTTCTTCCACCTGTTGCATAGACCAATCAATCACATGATTATAATATTGTACATACCTTTTAAGTAAAGAAACATGGAAAACATCATGAACTCTAACTGATGGAGGTAAGGCCAGCCTATATTCTACTGATCTAATCCTCTCAAGAATTTCAAATGGTCCACAATACCATGGTGCCAACTTGGTACATGTCCCCATCCTTAGGGAACTTTTCTTGGGTTTAATTCTCAAGTAAACATGTTCCCCACTTGTAATGCTTTGTGCATCCTATGCTTATCTACATATATTTTTTGTCTATCTTGTGCCACTTTCATATTTTTCTTTATGATTTGAACCTGTTATTCAATGTCCTTGATCATATTAGGACCTACATAAATTCTGTTAATTGGATCACTCTAGCTAATAGTAGTATTACATCTCCTACCATACAATGCCTCAAAGGGGCTCATATTTATGGATTCTTAGTGTCCATTATTGTATGAAAATTCCATAAGTGGAAGATATTTTTCCAATTTCTTGGGTTGTTACATCACATACATCCTTAACTATCCTCAAGGGTTTGATTTATCCTCTCTATGTGCCCATCTATTTGTGGATGATAGGTAGTACTAAATGCTAATTCTGTTTCTAGTCCTACAAACAATTCCTTCCAAAACCTAGAAATGAATTTAGCATCTTTGTCTAACACAATCTTCTTCGGAATGCCATGTAGTCTCACAATCTCCTTTATGAAAATTTGTGCTATATCACTAGTAGAATTGGTGGATTTGACTACCAAAAAATGAGCTACTTTTCTAACCTTATCCACCACTACCATGATTTCATCATGCTTCTTAGATTTTTTTGGAAATTATGTAATGAAATCCATATTGACTACGTCCCACTTCCATTCCAGAATATGGATATGATGCAACAATCTTGTTGGATGTTTGCATTCAAACTTTACCTATTGGCATTCTATGCATCTTTCTACAAAATATGTCACTTCTCTCTTTATATTTGGCCAGTTATAGTATTTTTTTTATGGTTCGAAGGCTCTTTTGATACACTAGGTGGCTTGAATCAGACTTAATATGGAATTTTTTCATTATTAGCCTCTTTATTTCATCATTGTTAGGAACATAATTTCTTCCTTTGAATTTGACTAAGTCATCCTTAGTGAGATGGTACACTTCATCCTCACCATTTTACTACAACTTTTATTTCATTTGCTAGTATTTTTCATCCTATTGTCTAGTGCTTTTGATTCTTTCTTCCAGATCTGTTGCATACAAACTTACCACTGCCAAGTGATTTATTGGACTCTTCTGTTCAAGGCATCAACAACCTCTTTTTCCTTATCTTTTATGTGTTTAATCTCAATTTCAAAATTGTTGAGTGTGGCCAGCCATCTTTCTTTCCTAGCATTCAACTTCAACTTTCCAAACAAATATTTGAGTCCACTATGGTCTGACATGATCATGAACTTCCTGCCAAGGAGGTAGTGCCTCCACATTTTTAAAGCATGAACTATAGCATCCAATTCTAAATCATGTGTCACATAATTTTTCTCATGCTTATTCAACATCCTGGACTCATAGCACATTACTTTTCCTTCTTACATTAAGAATCTATCGAGTCCTTCTTTGCATGCATTTGTACACACCATGAAATACTTGTCAGGATATGTGATTCTCAACATTGGTGCACTAGTGAGCATTTTTTTTAACTACTCAAAGCTTTTTGCACATTGTGGAGTCCACTCAAAATGTTTCCCCTTTTTCTACAAAGTTGTAATGTGATGACCAATTTTGAAGAAATTTTGAATAAATATCCTGTAGTATCCTGCCAATCCCTTGAATGATCTAACCCCATCCACATTGTTTGGGGTTGGTCATTCCTTTATTGATTTGATCTTTTCAGGGTCAACTAATATTCCTTCCTTAGAGATGATGTGCCCTAGGTAATGTATCTATTACTGGAAGAAGTCACACTTGCTAATCTTCACATAGATCTTATGTTCTCTCAACAGTTGTAACACTCCAGCCAAATACTTTTCATGTTATTATTCTCTTTTTTAATGAACTAGTATTTCATCAAAAAACACTATAACAAGCTTGTCTAGGTAAGGGCATACTACTTTGTTCATCAAAAAATGAATGTTGAAGGGGTGTTGGTAAGACCAAAAGGTACCACTACAAATTCATAGTTCCCATACCTTGTTCTGAAAGAAATATTATGGATATCTTCCTCCTTGATTCTCACTTGATGGCAGCCTAATGTCAAGTGAATTTTGGAGAAAACTATTACTCTTCTTAACTGGTCAAAGAGATCATTGATGATCATCGATCCTTGGTAATGGGTACCTTTTCTTGATGGTTGGCTTATTCAGTTGTCAATAATCAATGCACTATCTAAGGTTTCCATATTTCTTCTTCACAAATAATAATGGTGCTCCCCAAGGAGACACACTTGGCTTTATGTAAACCTTGTCAAGCATGTCTTTCAGCTGTAATTTTAGCTCAACCAACTTTGGGGTGCTCATCCTATATGGAGCCTTAGATTTTGGTGTTGTTCCTAGTACCAACTCAATAGAGAAATCTATCTCCCTATGAGGGGGTAATCCAAGAGCCTCCACTGGGAAAACATTCACATACTATTGCAAAATAGGTTACCCTTGAAGTAATTCAAATTCCTTATCTTTTGTTTCTTTGCTAGCTTCCTCATTCTTGGAAACTTGTATTGCAAACAACATGCATCCTTTTTTGTTTCTATGTTTGGCCTACATAATAGTGATCAACCTCATTGATGTAGGTTTTTTCTTTCCTTGCAACACTCTTTTTTCTTCCTGCTCATCTAGGCATTCAATCACTTTTTCATAGCAATATACCTTGGTCCAGTGTAATTACAACCAATCCATGCCCAATAGTATGGCATACCCACCCAATGGAAACAAATTAAAGTGGGTTGTCATGGGCATGCAATTGATCTCAATTGCACATGACTTTACCCAATTGTTGATCCTTCTCCTTATGCCCATTTCCAATTGAACCAACCAAGGTTCTTAATGAAATTCCTTGCCCAATCTTCACTTCTCAGCAAGTTTTGGGCTGATATAGCTATGATTAAACATGGATCAATTAAAATGGAAATGAATTGTTGTTGTAGCTTACCTTCCATCTAAATTATGGATGTTTGGTGATCTTCTTGGTAATTGTCCATCATTGTATAAATCCTTGGTATACTCTAGGCTACTTCAACCATTGTACTTGCCTCTTGAGCATTGTAAATATTTGGTCCAACATTTTGTTGGTGTGGGCAGTCTCTCCTTCTTTGGTTCCCACTAAGGGTCTAGCACTTATGTGGTTATCAAATTTAAATCTTGGGTTGTGTTGACGTTGATTGCTGCACATTTTTCTTAACAGTAATATTGGGTCTTTGTTGAAATTATCATTCCTCAGATGGGTGCTTCGCTTCCTTCATGTCTATGTTTTTCTTGGGCCAATTCTTATTACGTTCAATGTTTCTCTTGGCCAATCAATTACTCCTAACTTTAGATTTGCACTTTTCTTGTTCATAGTTGTGGTCTAATTTCTTGATAGCATCCTTCAGGGTTTGGGGTTCTAGCAATTTGATTTTATCCCTGAATTCCATAGGTAGCCTACTAATGAAACTATGAATCTTGTCTTTCTCTTCCTTGAGGTATGCTACATACCTTAGTAGTTCCAAGAACTTGGTGACATACTCATCACTGGTTAACTGACCCATTTTGTGTTCATAAGACTCTTTCACTTTATTATCATTGTATCATTCAGACATATATTGTTTTCTAAAGAGCTTCTCAAAATCCCCCCAGGTTAATTCCTTCTCAGTAATGGCTCTAACATTCTTCAAGTCTTCCCACCAGATGTCGTATTTCCCTTTTAAGTTGTACGAGGAAACTCTAGTCTTCATATTCTCAGAATAGTCATATTTTATGAAAATTTTCTTCTTTCCTAGTAACCACGCTTTTGCATCCTCTGCGTTCTTCATATCCCCATCAAAATTAGGTGGCTTTGACTTCTTAAACTCTCCATGCATGTTCTCCTTTTATTTGTTTACGGAGTGATGGTGACAATGAGAATGGGGATGCCTCCGAGTTGATGAATTAGATGGTTTTCTTGAACATTGCACCTACATGCTAGTTCCTCCTCTTGGAGTTCTCAAAGGTTCACCTCCTAGCTTAGTGTCCTCACTCCCTTTCCTATGCACATTTATGGACCTACCCCCATTTTCTCCATTGGTGTTTTCTTCAGTTTCCTGAAGGATTTTCCTATCTCTATGCCTCATTGTCCTCTCATATCTCCTTTGCCTCTACCAATCTGAGAGACTTTGTAGGATGACTGCATTGATATTTTCTTGCCTTTTATGGGCTCTTACTAGCCTCTCATTGTTTTAGTTAAATATTCTCACCTCATCCCTTAGGATTCTCAAGGTGTCTATACATTCTGGGCAATGATTCCATCCCCCCTTGGCCAGCTCACCTCTCTTCTTCATTATCTTGGACCCTATCACTTCCATGTTGTGATAGATTGGAACTGTATTCAACCATTTTGGTCCTCATCACTGTAGTTTCTTTTTCTTTATGCTACTTGTGATGTGTTTTCAGTCAATTAGACATTTCAAAATAATGTTTACACAAAATTAGCATCATGATTTGACATGGAAATTATGTTGCGACAAAACAACGATATTAGTGTGCTAACACATTTCCAAGTTATATGCATTGATCATTCAATTCCTTCATCATGATAATAATAAAAAAATAGCACATTTATGACCTATTTCCATTAAAAAAAATAAAACGACCATGGTCCTATTCTCAGACAAATTTCATTGATGCTAGTTTACTCGCAAAATAGGGATCAATAGATCAACTCGAGTTTAACACTAGATAATTAATTAGCCCAAATCATTTTCTCCATTTTTTTTTATTATCACTTGCTTGTGACGCAACCCATCTAGTCCAGTTTTGAACCTGGATATCTTTGATACCACTCTATAATGTACCCAACCCCTCCTTTCCATTTAAAGGAATGGGGTATAATTTTTATTTTTTCTTTTCCTTTCTTTCCAACAACTCAAGGAGATCTCAGAATTACCACATGACCATAAACTAAGCCTATATGTGGTTAGCTTGCTTAAGCCCTTCATGGGCTATTTCCGTTTTCTAATGGCTTGGCACCATTAGCTCCGTTTCCACACAAAATGACCAAAGGCTGGGCTCTAAGGATGAATCTCCCAAGCCCCTTCTTATTCCACTATGCCCCTAGTCCATTTCTATGTGAAATGACCAAGTGTCAAGGTTTAACCCATAACCCTTTTATCCTGAACATGATCGATGGTTTGGAGAATTTCCCATGACATCTAAAAAATGTCTGACACCTCATCCCTCACCATGCTTTAACAAGTGGGATGCCCTCGAAAAGTAGTTTGATCAAGCTGCTCAAATCTATTTCGTGGGGAGGGGGGTTCGTCACTTACCATACTATAACGAGTGAGGTGCCCCTAATGGCAGTTCGATAAGTCACCCATCCCTTAATCAATGGCTTAGATCTATTACAAGGCACCAACCCATGAGGGACCCACATGCTGGTGAATCTGCCAATCAACTACTCATCGACTCCATTCATTTCTCATAATCTCATTCGATCCCTTTCGGAGCACTATCTAATGTGCCATTTATGTCCTACTGATTTTCACTTACAGGATTTGTGTGGATGGTGGGGATGTATGGCCTATTTCCCATTGGTCCGCCACAAACATCTCATGCCACCTCATCCTGTTTTTTTTACCCTAGCGCCTCCCTTGTGGCTCCTCTCTATTTTTTCGGGATAAAATCCTCGGGCTAAACTGGAAAGTAGCTAGTACCCGGCCAATAGCACTAGTTCAACAATGTAGGCCTAGCCACATAACTCACTTAAGTAATCCCACCAGGTTTTTCCTAACGTTTTCATTGGACCCTCTTTTCATCCTTCCAGGTTATGCGTCCAATATTATGTGGATTGTGGGCCAACCCACTAGCTAATAGAAACACTGGTAGGCACACACAATCCTATCATGTCATTCTGGCACTCTAATCCCAGTTATCCCTCGCTTTCACCTTTAGATACGTTTTAAGCTATGCATACGGGCTTATGTGGCTTTTGGGCCAACACACACAATAATAGCAGCACTGTCGGGCACACATCATATCTCGCATCATCCTTGTGTTTTAATCCTGACTCTCTAGTTAAATTATAATTCACATTTGGTAATGAGATTCTTGTATTCTGACTTGCCAGAACTTCCAACATCAATTTCTGTTACAAGATCCGTCTGGTGATGATCCCTTATCTATCAAGTGAAAGGCTTCCCGATGACTAATTAAATTAGCTTACGGAATTCAACCCATCCGAGAATTTTATGCTACATTGTCACTCTCTTGACCAATCACGTGAAAGGAGAATATGATCCCTCCAATAGGAAGCCTTCCCACTTAGGTATTTTGCTTCCTCAAAGGATAAGGTCATCCAATATTTTCTATAAGATTAGAGATTTTCTCCTTTGCACTGCAATGAAGTCCTTTTTCTCCTTACCATTCCACCATGGCTCAGTCAAGGAACTTCAACTCTACCTCATGCAATATCTTAGAAAAATATCATTGTAATCTCCTTGAAGACAAGCTCTACCACTATATAGGCTTCTTCTAGCTAGTATTCTCGGCTGCAGCTCTATCCTAGATGTTTGGTAGACCTCTTGGTATTTTTCAAGATTTTTCCACTCTGCTAATGTCCAACTAAAGCATTCCATAGTGTGAACAAGGTTCAAATCAGGCTTCGTTAGACTTGGCTATGGCCTGAATCATATAATCAAGTTCTTTTACTTTTGTTAATGTATATTTCTCAACACTACTAAGTATATGATTTGAATTTAGCTCTATAGCTTAAACATTGTTATCATGTGGTTCATTGCACCTCTTACACATCAGACACACTTTTTTAACCATTAGCAATTCATCACACACATTTTTCTTCTAGATTCAAGCACAATGCATATATACATTCAATATACATACATAAGTGGAATATCCCCACATGGTGCACCACATATACAAGCATTAATAACACAACTACAGTCCTGAATCCATAACCATTACCAACAACAATGAAACATGATTTGTTAAAAGAATGAACAAGCATACACATATACTTATCTTTGAATTTGCAGGGAAACTAAGTTTGGGACAAGGACTCACCTCCTAACTTTAAGCAACTACAACCACTTTTACTTGTAGCTAGCACCCTTGAATCTAATTTGAGATTCTGAGGGGGGAATGCTTACTTTCAGGACTACACACCAATTTCCAACTAAACCAGGGACTCCAAAGGGCCTCCTTCCTCAATCCCACAAATTGATTGATTCTTCCTTTGCTAGCACAGGGAGTCCAGAGGTTCCCCACCTCACCCCCAAGTGTACACTAAGTAATTCACCCCCTTATAAGGAGTCTAGAATCCATTGTACCAATAGGGTTGTATCCACAAGTATTTAGTCAAGTATTCCTCCGACTCTGCTTCAGGATGGCCTCTTCCCAAGTTGTTACAAGGCTCTAGAGTAGTTATCTCAACCCACAGTCTCCAGGTGACCCAAGATGTTACAGGGCTCCAGATATTTCATCCAAACCCATAGCCTCTAGCGACCCAAGTTGTTACAGGGCTCCATAGATCTCTATCTTAATCCACAACATCCAAGGATCCAAGATGTTATAGGGCTTCAGGGATCCTATCTCAACCCATAGCCTACAAGAACCCTAAGTTGTTACAGGGCTCCTAAGACTAGCACTCAACCCAAAGCCTCCAGGGACCGAGAACTGATCCCCTTCTATTATATTCTCTTCGCTTCAGTGATGCATAATGAAAGATTATGTTGGAGGCCCAGTTCCAGTCCATTCTCAGTCTTCCACCAAAACAAAAGTTATACTCCCTTACTGTGATTATTTCAATTGCCTTCATTGTTTGAAAAATTCTTTCTTAGAATGCCTTCTCTTACTATTTGAATTCTCTCTTCAGTGCCTCCTACATGGCCTGCATTTTTGTCACATGATTTACTACTGCGTCCCTATTGTTTTGCAACCTTTTATAAAACAAATTCCTCCTTGCTTGTAGTGTTTTTTCATGCAAGCATGGGCCTAAGTTCTTTTCCTCGACCCATCAATTTTAGTAACCAATTTATTAAGTTCATGTACCAGCTAGCCCTCAAATGTTGTATTGAATTCAAGTTTCTTCTTTGCACAAGAGACACAACATCTAAAGCATCAATTTTCCTCCCCTAGCTTTGGAATACATGTGCCTTTAGATCAGTCCCTTTTTCCTTTTGATTTCAAGCATTGCATAATATTTACACATATTTATAATATGGATTATGCGAGAACCTTGGGTGGATTGTTACATTCTCTAGCTATTTGTTCCAATGCCATAATCTTCTGATTCTCCCATCTAGATTGATGAATAACACCAAAATATATTGTTTAGATCTTATTTATAGTATTAAATAACATAACGATTGAAAATTTTCCTTGACTCGAAATCTCTTAAGAGTTATAAAATGTAGGTTTTAACCCCGTATAGAAATTACCTGCATACGAATTCTAAATCACAGGAAAAATAAAAATGCGAGAGCATAACACATAAAACACATATACACAGAGATTTTCCAATGGATCTCAAAACCGATACTACCAGCTTGATTTTTCATTATATTCCTTTCAATGTTACAATACATATTTATACATGCCGAAGCATCCAATACCATGGATCGAAAACCATCGCGTCCAAAACAATGGACCGAAGACCATAGGTAGGTTCGCCCAGCCTAATATAGGGTCCAAAAAAATTTTCTCAGGGCGCTGCCTCGAACCCCGTAAAGGGGGGCTACCCGCCCCCCTCAAAACCCCCAGATAGGGGGGGCTTCCGCCCCCCGTGTGACCCCCCCGCTGTGCAATCGGCGCAACAAAGGGGGGGCTCCGCCCCCCCTCTAACCCCTCGGTTCACTACGTAGGTTAGTCGTGGAAAGAATATAACACAACCCAACAATCTCCCGCTTGTTGTTTTCTTTCCACAGGGGGCCACAGGAGATCTTAGTCATTTTTCCAACCCTGAAACACCCATTGTTTCTCTACACCAAGAGAACTTCTCTGAGCTCACAGATTTTGTCAATGCATCTGCAGTATTCGTCAAAGTGTCCACCTTTACCAGCAACACCTTTTTGTCTTCTATCATATCCCTCACAAAGTGATACTGAACATCAATGTGCTTTGTCTTTGAATGATAAGCAGGGTTCTTTGCCAAGAAAATTGCACTTTGGCTGTTACAGTCTATCCTTATAGATCCTTATACTAACCCCATACTTGAACACAATCTCTGCAACCAAACTGCTTCCTTGCTTGCATGAGTGGCTGCCATGTATTCTGCCTCTGTAGTTGATAGTGCCACTACAGATTGTTTCTTACTCATCCAATTGACCGCACCTCCAAATAGGTTAAACACATACCCACTTGTAGATCTTCTCTGATACAGATCTCCAGCCTAGTCTGCATCAACAAAGCCACGCATATCCAACACTTTGTCCAATCTTGATCTTCCTTGGTAGCACAAACCATAATCACTAGTGCCACGTAAATACCTGAACCCTGCTTCACTACTGTCCAGTGCTCCTTCGCTGGTTTTGACATAAACTTGCTCAATACTCCCACTGCATGTGCAATGTCTGGTCTAGTGTAGACCATTGCATACATCAAGCTACCGACTGCACTTGCATATGGAACACGAGACATGTCCTCTTCCTCTTCTTGTGTCTTGGGACACTGTTCAGCAGATAGCCTCACACCTATAGGAATAGGAACCTTCGCCGGTTTACTGTCCTGCATATTAAACCTCTGCAATATTGTCTCAACATACTTCCTCTGGTTTAACCAGAGCTTCCTCTTTGCCTGATCTCTTTTAATTT
>APFE030023010.1:0-15018 GCA_000404065.3 Pinus taeda | reverse complement strand
TCACCAGAGACTTAGATTGGTACAAAGTCCCTAACTTGTCCCACAGAGCCTTCGCCGTACCTTCCCCTGATACATTCAGCAATACTGAATCTAAGACACACAATCGTATTGTGCTCTTTGCCTTCCGATCCAACTTCTTCCATTCTTCATCGGTCACTCCGTTGGTTTAGTACCCGGATCTACCACGATCCACTGATCTTTATCCACCAACAGATCCTCCATCTTGAGTTTCCACAACTCAAAACTCTGACCATTGAACTTCTCAATCTCTATCTTTCCGCTGCTCGCCATTTTCTTTCACCACCAGAATCGATCTCGCAGATCTCCCACTGAACAGGGTCTACCACAGGCCCGAGCGAAACCCCTCAGCAACAAAGGCGTCCCCTTGAAGCCAAAACAGCTCTGATACGAAATGTAGGTTTTAACCCCGTACATAAATTACCTGCATACGAATTCTAAATCACGAAAAATAAAAATGCGAGAGCATAACACATAAAACACATATACACAGAGATTTCTCACTGGATCTCAAAACCGAGACTACAGCTTGATTTTTCATTATATTCCTTTCAATGTTACAATACATATTTATACATGCCGAAGCATCCAATACCATGGACCGAAAACCATCGCGTCCAAAACCATGGACCGAAAACCATAGGTAGGTTCACCCAACCTAATATAGGGTCCAAAAAAAATTTCTCGGGCGCTGCCCGACCCCGTAGAGGGGGGCTACCCACCCCCCTTGTGACCCCCCCGGTACACAATTGGCGCAACGAAGGGGGGGCTCTGCCCCCCGATTCACTACGTAGGTTAGTCGTGGAAAGAATATAACACAACCCAACACTATTCACATCCTATTCAAATGCAAGGAACCCAATCAAAAGAAATTCCATTCAGGAACAACATGAATTTGAAATATAGCATGTTCCCATTTGAAACTTGATTTTTATTGTCAACAATAATTTGAAGCTCCCATCATGCTTCACTTCTTCGACCCTCTGACTTTTCTTCATTTCTTTGACCCTTGTATTTCTCATAAATTTTGATGACCAAAAAAATCATTATATCCATATTGATAGACACATAATATTTATATAACATTATACATGTTATATCTTTTTATTTTTCGGTTGATCCTAATTTATATTATGTTTTAATTTTTTGACTGGGCCAACATGTAAATGTTAAATGTTAAATTTTTATGTTTACAAAAATTTACGCCTACACATCTCCCCCTATACTAGGATATAAAGCGGTTGTCGATGTAACAACATCTTCTCTTCTAGATTTCCACTTGTCAAATATAAATTATCAAAAAATCATCTAAGCTTAACCATTCATTAAATATTTCTAGTCCTCTAAATCACTTAAGTTGCTCCTTCACTTACCAATAATATGGTAGTCAAAAGTTTATAATAAATAAGAAAATGATGGTAAGTTAATTTTGCATTACCTCAAAATTTCAAAATACATCATCCTAATCAACACAATTCATACTATTATACTGATAATTTAATAGTAAGTATTAAAATAAAGTGTCTATTGCCGAAGACAACTAGAACTATCAAAGATTGAGTTACATATAGAAGAAAAATAACTAAATCATGACATACCATGTGATAAAGAGTCTAAAGAGTTCATTGAAGTAGGCTCCTGGGAACTTGTACTAGAAGGAGTAGAAGGATTGAGCTCACATCGAAGATTTGTTTCCAAGTGTGCTAGTCAATCATCCAAGCTATCCAAACATGAGATTTGATTTCACTGCACCCCCTTAATCTTGCTCAAGGAAGAGATCATGTCATGCTAATCTTTGTGCTTCTCTTTCAAGAATTTTCCCAAAAGAGTTTTCGTCTTCCAATAGAGGGTGATGGAGTTTATATATTGGCTTTGTCTTCCATTCGTATGACTAGGGTCAGGAACCCAATTGGCTACTTCCTCTAGGATTTCAATGTCAGAGTATGGCTATCAATCATAAGTGGTGAAGATTCCAACATGGTGAACTTATTTATGGATGTTAGGATGAGTAGCAGAGTGATTTAAGATGTTTGTGGCTTTTTGGGCTTGGGCCTAGGCATGCAAATGACCTTGCAGACCTCTGCTCCCACCACCCCTATGATTATGCATACATTTTTGGGTCATTTTATGCCAATAGGGAAAATACCAGGTAAGATAAATGTCCCACACGAAACTCAAACCAAGGAAAATGAATCTAAAAAAGATGAAACAGACGAAAAGACAAGAGATGAAAAAATATTGGGACGGTGAAATCCAACAAGAATAGAAAGAAGAAAACACCAAATACACAACCAAACACCTCCATACGGGGGCATCCTCGTGCTAGGAAAATCTAAAGAGAGGGTCACATTGAACCCCCAAAAATTTAAAAGGAAACCACGATACTTATTCCATAAGAACTCAAATCCATAACAATAGAAAATAGGGATAAATAAATAAGCCTAAAACCTGCTAACATCATCCTGCTTTGTTGTAGCCAATAAATTTTCATGCACTAGGTGTAAGGTAGTGTCGTCAAAAACTTCCACCTTCATCCCTAGTGAATTCCATGAAATCTCATGGTGTGAAGTATTTGTGTGCCCAAGTTCTAAATCTAGTCCTAAATCCAACATCACATGTGAGTAGTTGATCATTCTAGATGTGAATGTCGAATGAGCTTGCATGAAATCCGAGATCACTGCCACTTCATCTTCTAGAGGAAAGCAACCCAATATTAAGAAAATCTTGAGGGTCACGCCATGGTTCTGCAAAATTTCCCTCAGGCATAATCCCAACACTACCATCTATTCAAGACAATTATCCCATTAGCAACAAGCAAGGAGGAGGCCAAGCATACCAAAAATTATGGTGAGCAAAGTCATGGTTAACATGACAAGATAACATAGGGAGGCTAACCATTGTAAAGAATGAGGAATAAAGGTTCACATCTATTATACATGGGGCACATTGGCCATGCCACCCCCACCCCCCTAAATATTATGGGAAGAGGTAGGGTGGTAGGTGCACCCCCTCCCAACCTCCATTATCACATTATTCCTCACCCTAATCAGTGGCAGACATAAGAAAGTTTACTATAAATAAGTTATAAACAATTCTAAACAATATGATATATAATCATTTTAAATTTTTAACTATATTAATATATTGAATTTTGGATTTATAAATTTTGATACGATAAAATAAACTAAATCTAGTAAATTTTGAATTTTAAAATAATTCCACAATATAATATATAACTGTAATATTATTAGTTTTTTATAGAACTATAGTAATTGTTTCATTTTTCACTTTACATTAATTATTATTTCAATTTATATATTTATCTATTTGTTATGATAACATATTAAATGAATAATTTTTAAGTTTTGAGATATATTAAAATTGTATTCTTGTAAATTGTAAAAATTATGGTGTAGATTTGCAACTAATCATGAATTTTTAATCAAAATCACAAGACACAAACCTACTTTACTCTGCGGAAGTTAATTCACAATTTAGAACAAAAAATCCATACATTCAATAAGAAATAACACACATGCACACAATATTTTTCTTGGGGAAATTAATCTGCTAAAACCCTAATGCATGGTTGCATTAATCTAACAAATATAGATGTATTACAATTTCTTTGCTCGACTGATCACAAACTACAAGTGAATAATATAACTTTCTACTCACTGAGAATCTTTGACCTAAACTTAGCCAACTCATGCCACTCCTTGAGCCCCTATTTCCTTGTGAAATTCATTGAGAAATTTGGCTCCTATTATTTATGAATTTCTCCAAAATGGATTGCATAATTCCCAAGGTTGAGCATCTGACTGCATGAAACACATGTACACTCAAGACTAGACTAGAATTGATGTTAAATTGCCTTCGAATCTCCACCACATCTGGGGAAATTGAATTCTCTGCATGCATTATCCATTTGGGTTGATTGATCAGTTAGCTAGATGATCACTGAGTTAGACTGAAGTCTCGTTGAACAACTGACCTTCCATTACTTCCTCCAATAGTCAGAACTAGTTTAACTGAAAATAACCTGAAATAAATGACCTTGATTGCTACAAATTAGCAATCACACATGATTAATTAAACTTTATCTCCTCCAACTCGAAGTTACAGAGTACACTAGTGTTGGGCCGTTAATATGTCATTATTATTATCACTTTTAAATGCCTATTCCACCCATTTCTACCATTCTTTATCGTGTCATTTATCATATAATTCTATTTTATAATTATTTATGCTCTTATGGATAAATATTATTTCTTCTCCTTTATTTTTAATAAATTGATGATTATGCATGTTTTTACCAATAATGGTTTATTAATAATTTTTTTGTAACATTACTCACGATTTTAACCTCCAAGATATTTTCCAGATTGAAGATTTGATCTCCAGCTCATCATTAAATGTGCCAACTCAGAAATTCGCTGGAATAAAAAGTGACAATTTTGAATTGGACATTTTGGGAAAATGGAGAAGAATTGGAAAATCCAAAACATGGGTTTTGTCCAAAATAGACCAAATTAGTCTTATTAAGAGCAGTTTTGCCAAATTTGTTATGTACTAAGAGAAACAAAAGGTTCTCTGAAGATGTTTTTCTCATATTCGTTGTTGTGGCCATTTTCCAAATTATCTCAGCTGCAACACCAAATTTGACCTGTTCCTGCTGAACAATTGATGAAGAGATATTCCAGATAGGATCTTGTTTATCAATTTGTTGTGAACAATCCAATTTTATAATGAGAATCACATTTTAATCATCTCTATTGTAACTTCTCTCTGCTCTCTCTGTATTTAAATGAAAACAAAGATCAGAGAAGATGATTCATGATTCATGATGGGATAGATTATGAGAAATTAAGTTAGGGATTATTAGAGATAGGATAGGATAGGATAGGAGGAAAGGGGGACTGTTGCATTACCATTGTAATTCTCAAGGCTTTCGCTGTTGTAATGATTTCACAATTTAATGATTAATAAATAAAATAGTTGCTATTCTTCCCCATTCCCTGAAGTAGTCTGGCGATGCTTCACGAGCAGCTAAGGGCCTGGCCCTAGTGGATCCACTTGTTATCTGTACCATTATTTTACAGTTCTAGTCATGTGATGGTTTGATTTACTTTTCATTGCTTTTGAGTTGCATTGCTTTCTAACTCCCTGCTCTTGTACATTTTCCTAAAATTGTTTCATGCATGAAATCACAATTGGATCACATTGCTATTTTCTCCCCCCATAACAAAGATTGTTATTCATTACAACTTAAATTGTTATGTTGTTCATTTTGGTTATAAAGTCTCGCTGTTCACTTCAGATTTTGTCATGCATTACAGGTTGTTGCTCATTTCTAATAATTTAGTATTACTTTTCCTTTACATTAATTTTTCATTTCTGTTAGATGAAGCTTTTTTGTTCAGTTTTTCAATAGACCTAGTTGTTGTTTATTTTCTACAAGGATTTGATTTCACCTTTTAATTGATATTGTGGAAAGTGTGTTTTAGTGAGCATTTCTAATTGAATTTCCATTTCCAGTTATTTTCTTTAGTGTGGAGTGTAAGATCAACAAGTGTAAAGGAAATTGGCTATTACTGTCTAAGTTTTCAGATTGAGGATCTTGTTCATGATTGATTTCATTTGCATCAGTTGACAGAGGAAAGAGTTATTGCTACTGCATCCTTGATTGATAATTGTTGTAGTTTTCTGAGTGAATGATTTAAGTTTCAGATTGTTAAGTTTCTTTTAATTGTAAGTAGATTTTATTTCAAGCATCCGTTTACTCTTGTATTTAAAGCAATGTAGTGCAAATTTAGAAACATTACTCTTGAGTAAATAGTTGCCTCAGACTCAGTACAGTCTTGAAATAAAAAATCGTACTTGGATTGACAATTAATGTGAAGATAATTAGGAGTTAAAAATACACCTTTTATTGCTCAAGAATTGGGTGACATAAGCCATGTCACACAATTTAATTGCATCCAAGTTTTCTGCTGATGTGGAAATTCGATTTTTCTCAATTTAATCAAGGAAAAATCAAATTGATAATTTATTGCCACATTTTTCAACACTACCTCTCAACAAGAATAGGGTTATCAACCACCCTATCCTACACCTATGGAACTCAAACTTCCCTCTTGACAAGGCCTTTATCAAAATGTTAGCATCTTGTTACTCTGTCAGAATGTATTGTAGCAATTATCCGCCTCTACACACAGTCTCGTAAATGGTGATATCAAATATCTATATGCTTAGAGAAATCATGAAATATAGGATTCTTAGAGAGCTTGATGTATCTCTAATTATCACAGTAGATCATAGTTGGATCCATCCTTTAACCAAATAGTCCAACAAGTATCTTTCTTATTCAGATCTCCTCACATGCTACTTGACTTATAACCATGTATTCTTCTTCTGCCAAGTTGAGCACCACATATATTTGCTTCCTACTATACCAAGAAACCGTTGCAGACCAAAAACTAAAATTTCCAACTGATGTATTCTTTCAGTTAGATGGAATCCCTGCCCAATCTACATCTGTGAAGCCACACAGCTTCACTCCCTCTATTCGTCTATGCCATAGTCCAAACTATGTAGTACCTCTAAGGTATCGTAAAACATTATTAGCTACCTTCCAAAATAATTTGGTTGGCCTAGCCATAACTTAGCACAACTGGTTGACTACATAGGACATATATGTTCATGTGTTCACACTAAACATTAGTGAACCCACTAACTGCTGATAAATGGTAGCATCCACTTCCTCACCTGAAGTGGCATCCTCCTTCCTCCAGTTGGTCACTAAAGGTGTCTCCATGGGTTTGAAACTATCCATGTGGATCTCTAAAGTATCTCGTTGGCATACTTGCCTTGAAAGAAAAAAAGTTACCCATCGCCTTGCTATACTTCCAACTCGAGGAAGTAGTGCATGAGAACCATGTCCTTCATTTCAAATTCCCTTGTGAGGTCCTCCTTGAAAGATCTGATCAACTTCTCATTGCTGGTTAAAATGAAATCATCAACATATAAGACAATAATAATCAATTTACCTTCTACCAATATGTGATAGAGTTTTTCATCCGCTTCACTTTTGGTGAAGCCAAAACTAGTGATATAGCTATCGATCCTAGTGTACCAAGCACAGGGCTCTTGTTTGAGACTGTACAACACTCACTTGATTCTGCACACATGAGAATATCAATCAAATGTCTCAACAATTTTTGGTTTCTTGATGTACACCACCTCCTCAATAATCCATTGAGAAATATTGTTTTTACATCCATCTGGTAGATCTTCCACCCCATATATGTAGCTAGAGCAAGAATTTCTCTAATGGAAGAATACCTTGCTATAGGAGAAAAAGTATCCTAATAGTAAATTCCCTCAACTTAAGAGAATCATTTAGTCACAAATATAGCCTTATGCTTCTCTATTCTTCCATCCACTTCATGCCTAACCTTGAAGATCTATCTCAAACCCAAAACTAATTTATCTGTTGGTCTTGGGACCGCTTCCCAAACACTATTCTTGACAATTGATTCATATTCCTCCACCATTATATCAACCCATACAGGTTGCTATACTGCTTCCTCAAAAAAGGATGGCTTAGTCTGTACAAGATCAGTCATTAGAGAAATGTATCCAATGTATTGTTTAGGTGACCTTCTCTTCTTGTGCAAATTTGAAGAAGCTCCCATATTCTCCCTCACATCCTACACAAGCTTATGATCTTCCCTAGTTCTTTTACTACCTTCTCTAGATGGTTCTGTTTGAGTGGATGTCTCCACTTTTTTCTCCTCAATTTGTGGCTGCTCCACAACTTCCTTAGATTTCTCCTTTGGAACTAAAAGCTCCTCTTCTGGTGTGATATGAAGTTCTCTCTCAAGGCAACATGACATCACTTTCTCTTCATCAAATAATACAACCCTTCGCACAATTTTCATTCTAAGGGATGAAAAGTACACGCAGTAGTTGTGTGGAGATTCTATGTAACCCACAAATTCCGCCAACTCTACTATCAGGTCAAGCTCCTTTATTCTTTGGAGGCATGATAGGAAACAAAGGCTCCAAAAATGCTAAAGTGCAACGCATCTAGCTTTCTCTCTGAGAAAGCCTCTTCCGGTGTAATCATACCAAGAATTCAATGAGGACTCTAATTCTGCAAATAGATTGTTGTGTTGCATGCCTCTTCCCACAAGTGCAGTGGTAGGCCTTGGTCATGCAACAACACCCTCACTACTCCCACAATGCTATGATTCTTTCTCTCAGCCACCCCATTCCGTTGTGGTTTGTGGGGTACTGTCAACTCTCATTCAATGCCTTCTTTGACACATAAATTTTTAAATTCATTTGACACATACTCACCTCCATTATTTCTCCTAAGAGCGTTCACCTTCTTGTCAGTTTATTTCTCAACTAGTGCCTTGAATTCTACAAAATTGGAGAATGTCTCATCTTTATTTCGCATGAAGAGGATCCAACACTTCTGCAAGAATTCATAAATAAAATGAAAAAAACAATGGAGGCTATAGAAAAAGGTCCTTAGAAATCAAATGGATCATTTCCAAGACTGCACGTGCTTTGTTGTCCCGATCATGGAAGGTGTATTTTGTGTACTTACTCAAAGTATATCCTTTGCATACATCATGTTCCTTAAGTGCTCCTTTGGGTAAGCCTGTGGTTATTTTATACATAATCTTCAAGGTTCCATGATGCAAATGGCCAATTCTTCTTGCAAAAGTTCACCGACATCGTGACCTGCACCTTGTCCACATCTGTTCTTAATGCAACATAATCTTCCACATCTATATTATACAAGTTCTTCACAAACTCTGATATGCTCCACTTGTCTTGTGGCTATGTGTCTCAATAATTCTTTTCCTTTGCTAAAGATCACATCATAACCACGATCTTCCAAAACTCCAATAGAAACAAAATTTTTCTTTAGGCTTGGAATGAACATGCATCCTTGAGCCTGAGAGGGGAACCTAACTCCCTCTTAAAGGTGACAGTACCAACCCTTGTCATTTTGTACCTTTTGCCATCCCCTAGCTCAATCTGCATTTGTAATTCTTTCTCCTCTAGGTCAATGAAAAATGCTCTACACCCTGTCATGTGGAATGATGCACCTAAGTCCAAGTACCACACACTCCCCATCACTGAGCTAGCCATGCATGCAATAAAGCTAAAGTCAATCTCAAACTGTGAAGTGAAGCCTTCACCTACTCCTCATGAGGTCTTCTTGCTTGCATTTTTATGTGGACACTTTGTGGAATAGTTCATGAATTCATGACAATGGCAGAATTTAAGTTTGGACAAATATTTCTTCTTACCCCCTTGGCTAGACTCTAGTTTGGATTGAGATTTCTTCCCTTTCCCCTTCTTTCCCTTTCTAACCAATGCAATTTTTTTTTCGTCAAGACCCTTTGATGAAGTCCCATATTTGGTATTCCTCCTTATTTCCTCTTGTACCAAATTAGACCATAAGCATTCCAATTTTGATAGCTTCTCCCTCTTGTTCACCGAATCTTGGTATCTATGCCAAATATTTGGAAGGCCTAGAAGGGATAGGAGTACCAAGTCATCTTCTAGAAAATTAACACCAAACCTGCCAAGTTAATCATGACATTGTGTGAACCTACTCATATACATAGAATAATATAATTATTTTTCATCTTGATACTTTGAAGTTTATCCATGGGTGCCAACGTCTTGTGGTCACTACTATTCTTGAAATATTTTGTTAGTTCTTTCCACATTGCGAAGCTATGACCTTGACTTAGTCAATCTTTTCCTCTGATTGAGCCCCTATTTCCTTGCGCAATTCCTTGAGAAATTAGGCCCCTATTATTTAGGATTTCTAAAAAATGGATTTTGCAATTCCCAAGGATCATTAGACTACATGCAACACATGTACACCCAAGACTAGTCTGCAACTAATGTTACACTACCTTGGAATCTCAACCACAATCTGGGAACCCAAATTCTCTACATGCACTAGCTATTTTGGGTGGATTGATCAGTTAATTGGATTATCACTAAGTTAGACTGAGTCTCACTGCACAACTGACCTTCCACTAGTTTGTCCAAAAATTGGAACTAGTTTAACTGAAAACAACTTAAAATAATTGGCCTTGATTTCTACAAATTAGCAATCACACATGCTTAACTAAACTCTAACTCCTCCAACTTGAATTTTACTGATTAAATTAGGTGACAAAAGCCATGTCACACAAGTTAACTACATCCAAGTTGTCTGTTGATGTGGAAATTCGAATTTTCTCAATTTAATTAAGGCAAAATCAAATTGAGAATTTCTTGCTGCATTTTTCAACATCAATTAAGTTTATTTCAGGGGGTTGGGAGGAATACCTATTTCAATTCTAGCAAATAACATGATAATGATTTCTTGAATCTTATTAAATAAAAGAAATGTACTAATATTCAAAATGGTAAAAAAGGATAAAAAGTACAATAAAATTAAAACTAATAAAAAAGAAAAAACATATAACTAGTAGAAAAAGATTTTCAATTGTTTTTCCCTCCTTGAAACATGTGAAGATTTGTTGACAACATATATATAAATATATATATATATGTATGTATGTATGTATGTATGTATGTATGTATGTATGTATGTATTTCAGTGACATGTATCCTTTGATAATAGTCCAAATGGTCAAGAAATTTTATAGAATCCTCCTTCTACCTTAAGCTACTTCCATATATGTTATACATCATTTTTTTTGTATACATATATTTTGTCATACTCATGAACTTTCATAAGAATGGATAGGAAAATAGAGTCCACATATGAGAAAGAAAAGCTATGTGCTATTATCATAAGTGTCAATTAAACACAAGGGTTGAGAAGAAGGTCATGTTGTTGGCAATGTCTATTTTGAGTGATCTTTCATCCACCTTGATACATATCTAGTCCAAATTTTAAGAGGGAATTTGCTTTGATTATGTGTTCCTATAGATATGGTCAAAGGTGATCCTAGAGAAGAAAAGAGTAGCTTGAGAGTCCCCATAAATATGTAGACGAGTGATCATATGATCATTTTCCAACTCTAGGATTAGATTTAGTGAAAATAATTCATCGAAATTGTGGAAGCAAGCCAATGTTTTTTGAAATAATGAAAAATATTTCTCGAATAAGCATGTACAATACCACCTACTCCACCTACAATGAGAGTGTTGAGAAATCTATAGGGAAATACTTACGGTGATTTCTCTTTCGACGATAGTTTCTTTTGATATATTTTTACCATTTTATTACTCTTTAGTTTATTCAATTATTATGTTCGTATACCATCAAATAGCTACCAAAACAAGAAGAAAAATAGTGCACAAGAACCCAAAATGTAGGCTGCAAGCTTGGACCAAAACCTCTCCACTTGAGAGGAAAACCCATAAATCTCTTCTCTTCTTATAGATTCTTCAATTAACAAATTCCAAGACCTCTAGACCAAGACCAATACCCTCTAATACCAAGTCCAACCTTTATTGATGATGTGCTTCATTTGTCCAAGTCAAACCTAGAAAAATCTCTTCCAGCAACACAACTTTGACCCCCAACAACATAATTTTGGCCTCTATCGCAAGTCTAAAATTTTTGGCCCCCAAAAAATGCTATTACAACCATACGTGTGAGAGAAATTACCCTTCCAAGGCCTCCCAAAAACTTTTCTTTCCTTTATTCCTTGTCTAGGGCTTGTAGATGATTTATTAAGTCCTTCTTTCATAAACATTGACCCTCTTCAATAGATAAAGAATTTATACCTTGAAGCAATAAACCCTAGCTTCACTTCTTTGCACAAGTGAGAGAGAATTAGCCCAGAAACAATCTTTATTCATCCTCTTCCTTCTTCACTAGCCTTATTTCTCTTCTCCTTTTCTTGAATGAGTGAGTGTTGAATATGTCTCAAGGAGGTTGATTTCCTTCCTTTATATAGGCCTCTCAAGGTGTATATGGCTCCTCAAAAATACGTTGACTTTCTAGCTGCTAGGCTAACTTGGGTTTGAAGGGTATTTTGACACTTTTAATGAGCAAAATAGTTTTCTTTACAAGTTACAATGTTCCCAATAGGGGATTCAACTTATGATAATGACTCTTTTGACTTCTAGACCTAAGACAAACCATAGAAGCACTCAATGGGTACTTGAACTCTAAAATAAAATACCTTTAACATGAAACCCATGCTCCAAAAATAAAAAAATATTTTTTGTTTCATTTTAAAAAATACAAGAATCAAAAGTACATTTCATATTTATGAAGATTGAACCTAGTTACAGATTTTTCAACACTCTCTCTTAACCATGAAGGTATTCATAAATGGTACATGGATATTCTCAATTTGAAAAGATCTCATAAGAAGAGTCGAATTAGTAACCCATATGTTTAGCATCATAACAACCAACATTGTCACATAGCAAGGCCTTGAATAACAACCCTGTCTCTCCACAAGATTAGAGCACAATTCCAATGAGACAAATGATTTATATACACAATCATCATTGTCTCTCAAGAAACATACCCCACCTGGGTGTTCACAAAGTATGTGTTCCAAAGTGAATACAAGAATGATGTGCCTATCTCTCCTTACCAGCCAAGGAGGATATGTCAACCAAACTAAGTTTGTCTCTCAAATACACAAGTTCCTTATTAGGAAGATAATTTTTCAATATGTCAGCGATCTGCTCAACTATGGAGATATATTGTAGCTACAACACACCATCTTTTACCAACTTTCGAATGTAGTGATACTTGTTGTTTATATGCATTGTCTTTCCATGAAACACCATGTCTTCAAAATATCTTATACAATTGGTGTTATCACAATGTATCATTGTAGGGTCTATTGGTCCTTCAAACAAGTCAAATAGAAACTTCCTCAACTAGAAAATTTCTTTGCTTACTTCATAGGCTGTAATATATTCATCCTCAACACTACTTAAAGCAATCGAATCTTGATTTTTTCTCATCCATGAGACCATGGAGGATCTAAAACTAAAACATCCCCTTGTAGTGCTCCTTCTATCCTGCTCACTACCTCCTAGTTGGAATATGTATTTCCAATCAAGTGGTCATCATTCCTCCTTTCATATTTTAGGTAGTAACATATTGTACCTTGCATATATCTCAAAATGTGTGTGGCTTATATCCAATGATCATATTTTGAATCTACTTGTAATTGATTGAGAATATTTACTGCAAAATATATGTTTGTTTGAGTATTTACCAAGTACATTAGTGAGACAATGTCTATATCTGGTCGGATCCACTAGGCTTGATTTAGAACTACTTATTCTTCCTATGTTTGTGATCATCAGGGTTGTGATTGGTGTTGGCTGCTCGAATTGTTTATTGATTAAGCAGTCGAGTACCACATTAAATTGTCAACCCGGGAAAGTCCTTTTGTTTCAAAGGTGACCTCGTACTATATGCACTTAATTCTAAAATCATTAAAGGCTGTAGTACAAACATATCTACTTCCTATCAAACTCTTACTCCGTGTTACAGCAGTCATAAGCTATTGCAGAAATGAAATGAAATTGATTAAGGATAACAAATCTGCAAAAAAAAAATGATGGCCGTTTGAAACAGAGGACTAGGACCCTGTCCTCAGAATAAAGATGTTCAACACCTGCCTCTGTGACTAGTCGCCAATACACACTGAAAATCCTAATCACCGGTGACACACTTCTCACAGCGCCAATCGATCAAGGGAATAACGTATCAGCAAAAACGAAATATTAGAAGCAAGGCTAAAAATGTACAGAAATCACACACACACTTAACATGAAAGAAATGGGTGAATCTTGTGAAGAAGGTGGGCCCTGTCCCTCTCACAAGATTCCCCTGAACACAGATGCTAAGTTAAAATGCTCAGAACAGTGCTTTATTCATCTGCCAAAAAGTTCAATTACAAGAAAGGTTCTGACTCTCTGCACTACAATACTCCTGTTATAACTTGCTAGCTTTCAACTGTAGATGTCTCCTCTTTATAGAGGAGACATCTATTACAATAGATTGTCATTATTCATTCAGTTTGATTCTTCTGTACAAAAATAGGAAATTAATTCCTGTTACAGCATACTGGTACAACAATGTATATCTTTGTCGTCCTTTGTTTAATTGGATCCTTCCGCTGTTGCAAAACTGGTAGTCTTCGTCTATCTCCTCGGGGTCCTTGTGTTATCCTTGGCTATTCCATTGTTGTTGTTGATTTGGTAAATCTCAACTGTTCCTTAAAGCTCTTCATGTTGTTCTTGGTGTTCCCGCATCTGCCACTGATCGTGCTATATCATCATCGGCCAAGTATAGTTCTGCCAGCTTCAGACGGTTACTGTTTCATCCTTTGCAAATTAAGACTTTTCCTGCTTTAGTCAGTTGTTGTTTCTGGTATTGCAACAACTGCACAGTTGCTGTTTCTGGTGTTGTAGCAACTATGAATTACGATTTTGTGGACTTTGAACAGTTCCAATCAATTGTCAACGACTTAGCCAATTTCCAAAGATTAATTGTAAAGATAACATGAATATGTGTTGAATAATTAAACATATAGAAAATGAGGAGAGTTACTTCATACCTTGGAATGTTGAGGTCAAAAATGATATCAAGGGTTTCTACTTATGGGCTAAAAAGGGAAATATCATAACAAAATATGAGGTCAAAAGTAGACAATATGGAGTCCTAACATCCCCCCAATTGAAAAGGTTGCATGTCCTCATGCAACGTTTACTCTGAATCTGAGTCGGAGTACTGGGATGAACAGTGTAAGTTGTTGATATAGTAGCTAAAGAAGGTTTTATGAGACTTGCTTCTGAATCCCTGGACACTCTGTAATTGCTGCCATACTGCTACCTCCTCCTTTTTGGTCAGTTTGTAATGAGCCTTATATTGCTGACCAGGTAACTACAAGAGAGGGAAATGAAAATGGTAGCCAATCCACCTCTCAGCACAGTTTTCCATACATTTGACATAATAAGGTATGC
>APFE030023004.1:0-19036 GCA_000404065.3 Pinus taeda | reverse complement strand
TTAAGGTTTAGGGTTCCAGTTTGAGGATTTCAGGTTAAGGCTTTATAAAACTTTTGTAAAAGCTTTTAATAAACACTTCAAAAAAAGTTACAAAATGCTTTTTAAAATTTTATAAAATTCTTAGAGTGTAGGGTTTAGGGTTTATAACACTTGAGTAAATTCATTTAATAAACACTTAAAGAAAAGTTACAAAACGCTTGTTAAAATGTTAAGAAATGATTAGGGTTTAGTGTTTTGGGTTTAAAATGTTATAAAATGCTTAGGATTTAGGGTTTAGATTTCATAACAATCTAGAAACTATTTTTGATAAACACTTCAAAAAGTGTTAAAAAGCACTTGTTATAATGTTATAAAATTCTAGGGTTTATGGTTTAGGGTATAAAATGTTACAAAAAGATTAGGGTTTGGGGTTTAGGGTTTATAGCACTTTAGTAAATCATTTTAATAAACACCTAAAAAAGTGTTATTGGAAACTTGTTAAAATGATATAAAATGCTTAGGGTTTAAGGTAGGTTTAAAAGGTTATAAAATGCTTAGGGTTTATAAAAATTTAGTAAATACTTGTAATAAACACTTAAAAAAAGTTAGAAAATTCTTGTTAGAATGCTATAAATTGACTAGCAATTAGGGTTTATAACACTTTACTAAATGCTTTTAATAAACACTCAAAAAAAAGTTAGAGAAGGCTTGTCAATATGTTACAAAATTAATAGGGTTTAGCGTTTAGAATGCTATAAAATTATTACGGTTTAGGGTTTAAAATGTTATAAAATCCATAGGGTTTCAGGTTTATGGTTTACGTTTTATAACACTATAATAAATTCTTTTAATAAACACTTAAAAAAATTCAAAACGGTTGTTAAAACGTTTTAAAATGCTTAGGGTTTAAAATATTATAAAATGCTTAGGGTGTAGGGTTTAGGAGTTAGAGTTTAGGTTCTAGGGATTAGAGTTTATAAGACTAGTAAATGGTTTTAAGAAACACCTAAAAGAAAATCAACAAAAAGCTTGTTAAAATGTCATAAAATGGTTAGGGTATAATGCTTAGGGTTTAGGGTTTAAAAATTTATAAAATTCTTACAATTTAGGATTTAAAATGTTACAAAATTCTTAGTGGTTAGGGTTTAGGATTGACAACATTTTAGTGAATGCTTCTTAAAATATTATAAAATGCTTAGGGTTTAGGATTTATTCTTTATGGTTTATAACACTTTAGTAAATTCTTTTAATAAACACTTAAAAAAAAGCTACAAAAGGATTAATAAAATGTTATAAAGTGCTTGGGGTTTAGTGTTTGGTGTTAAAATGTGATAAAATGCTTAGGGTTTAGTGTTTATGGTTTAGGTTTTAGGATTTAGGGTTTATAAAACTTTAGTAAATTATTTTAATAAACACTTAAAAAGATTACAAAAGGCTTAAAAAGTTATAAAATTATTAGGGTTTAGAGTTTATGGTTTTAAATGTTATAAAATGCTTAGGGTGTATGGTTTAGGGTTTAGAGTTTGGGGTTTAGGGTTTATTGTTTATAACTCTTCAGTAAATGATTTTAATAAACACATAAAAAAAAATTAAAAAGTTATAATTTAATGTATAGGGCTTAGGGTTTAAAATGTTATAAAATACTCAGGGTTTAGGGTTTGACATGTTATAAAATGCTCAGTGGTTAGGATTTAGTGTTTAGGGTTTAAGATTTAGGGTTTATAGTTTATTCTTTAGGGTTTAGAACACTTTAGTAAATGCTTTTAATACACACTTATAAAAATTTACAAAAAGCTTGTTAAAATGTTATACAATTCCTAGGGTTTAGGGGTTAAGGTTTATAACAATTTAGTTTAGCATTTAGGGTTTAGGGTCTAGGGTATAGGGCTTGGGGTTTAGGGTTTATGGTTTATGGTTTATGGTTTAGGGTTTACGGTTAAGGGTTTACAGTTTAAAAATGTTATAAAATGCTTAGGCTTTAGGGTTTAGGGTTTAGCGATTAGGGTTTAGTGTTTATAACACTTTAGTAAATGACTTTAATACACAGTTAAAGTAAAGTTACAAAACTCTTTTTTAAATGTTATAAAATGCTTGGGGTTGAGGGTTAAGGGTTTATAATACTTTCGTGAATTATTTTAATAAACACGTAAAAAAATGTATGAAACACTTCTTAACATGTTATAAAATGATTAAGGTTTAGGGTTTAGGGCTTAAAATGTTATAAAATGCTTACAGTTAAAGGTTTCAAGTTTATAAAACTTTAGTAAATGATTTTAATAAACAACTAAACCATATACCGTAAACCCTTAACCCTCAATGCGAGGAATTTTCTAACATTTAAACAAGCATTTTGTAAGTTTACTTTAAGTGTTTATTGTAATAATTTACTAAAGTGTTATAAACGTAAACACTAACATTAGGCATTTTATAACATTTTTAAACCCCAAACCCTAAACCATAAACCATAAACGCTAAACTAAAGTGTTACAAACCTTAACCCCTAAACCCTACGAATTTTATAACATTTTAACAAGCGTTTTGTAAATTTTTATAAATGTTTATTAAAATAATTTACTAAATTGTTCTAAAACCTAAATCATAAACCCTGAACCCTAAGCATTTTATAACATTTTTAACCCTAAATCCTGAACTCTAAACCCTAAATCCTAACAACTAAGCATTTTATAACATTTTAAACCCTAAACCCTAACATTTTAATTGTAACATTTTTTTAAGTGTTTATTAAAATTATTTACTAAAGTGTTATAAACCCTAAACGCTACACCCTAAAATTCTTATAACATTTTAAACCCTAAACCCTAATAATTTTAGAACATTTTAACAAGCCTTTTGTATTTTTTTTAAATTGTTTATTAAAACCACATACTGAATTCCTATAAACCCTAAACCTAAACCCTAAACCCTAAACCCTGAACCCAAATCATTTGATCACATTTTAGACCCAAACACTAAACCATAAGAATTTTATAACATTTTAATGAGTGTTTTATAGCTTTTTTTAAGCGTTTATTAAAAGTTTTTACTAAAGTGTTCTAAAACCCAAAGAATAAACCCTAAACCATGAGAATTTTATAACATTTTAAAACCTAAATCCTCAACCTTAAGCATTTTGTAACATTTTAACAAGCATTTTGTAACTCTTTTTTAAGTGTTTATTAAAAGAATTCACTAAAATAAAATTAAACCTAAACCCTTATCACTAATAATTTTATAAAATTTTAAACCCTAAGCATTTTATAACATTTTAAACATGAAACCTTAAACATTATACCCTAAGAATTTTATAACATTTTAAGAAGCATTTTGTAACTTTTGTTTTAAGTTATTGTGAAAGTCGTTTACTAAAGTTTTATAAACCCTAATCTCTAAAACATAAACTCTAATACCTAAACCCTACACCCTAAGCTTGGACTCACCAACATCCCTTCAGATTAAGGGGGGGAATGTTGACACCTAATCCGAAACGGATGGGTGAACTGGAGAGTCATCCAGAAGATGAACTGATCCGTTTTATTTATGTATATAAATGTATGTTACCTAATGAATAAGACAAGTCAGTTTTCTCTCGCTCATTTATTCTGGAGTTACCGTGGCCTGACATTCTCTAACTTTTTTTGGAGTGTTTATTAAAAGGATTTAGCAAAGTGTTATAAACCCTAAACCCTGAGCATTTTATAAAATTTTAACAAGTGTTTTGCAAGTTTTTTTTAAGTGCTTATTACAAGTATTTACTAATTTTTTTATAAACCCTAAACCTTAAACCCCAAGCGATAAGCATTTTATAATATTTTAAAAAGTGTTTGTAACATTTTTTCAAGTGCTTATTAAAAGCATTACTAAAGTGTTATAAGCCCTAAACCTTAAACCCTAAACCTTAAGCATCTATTAAAATTTCAAACACTAAACCCTAAATCCAAAGCATTTTATAGCCTTTTAAACTTCAAACCCTACACGTTTTATAGCATTTTAACAATTATTTTGTAACTTTTTTTTAATTGTCTATTAAACAAATTTACTAGACTTGTATAAACCATAAAACCTAAACCCTAAGAATTTTATAACTTTCTAAACCCTAAACCCTAACAATTTTATAACATTTTAACAAGTGTTTTGTAACTTCTTTTAGGTGTTTACTAAAATAATTTACTAAAGTGCTATAAACCCTAAACCCTAAGCATTTTGAAACATTTAAAACCCTAAACCCTACAAATTTTATAACATTCTAACAGGTGTTTCATAACACTTTTTTAATTTCTTATTAAAATTAGTTACTAGATCATTATAAAATATAAACCTTAAACCCTAAACCCTAAATCTTAAGCATCTTATAAAATTTTAGACCATAAACCCTAAATACTAAACACTAAGATTTTTTTAACATTTTAACAAAATTTTGTACCTTTTCCTTTCTTCAAGTGTTTATTAAAAGAATTTACTCAAGCGTTATAAACCCTAAACCCTAAACTCTAAACATTCTATAAAAATGTAAAAAGCATTTTGTAGCTTTTTTAAAGTGTTTATCAAAATCTATTACAAAATTTTTATAAAGCCTAATCCCAAAACCCTCAATCTAAACCCCTAAACCTTAAAAGAATTTAGTAAATTGTTATAAACCCTAAACTCGAAACCCTACGTGTTAAACTCTAAACCCTATGCCCTAAACACTAAACCCTAAACCCTAATCATTTTATAATGTTTTAACAAAGGTTTTGTAACTTTATTTTAATGTTTATTTAAACTAGTTATTAAAGTCTTATAAACCCTAAACGTTAAACCCTACACATTTTATAACATTTTAAACCCTAGACCATCAACCCTAAGCAACTTATAACATTTTCAAAAGCATTTTTTAACTTTTTTTAAGTGTTTATTAAAAGCAATTACTAAAGTGTTATAAACCATAAAACCTAAGCATTTTATAACTTTTTAAACTCTGAACCCTAAACTCTAAGGATTTATAACATTTTAACAAGTGTTTTCTAACATTTTAAAGTGGCTATTAAAATCATTTGCTAAAGTTTTAAAAACCCTAAACCCGAATCATTTTATAACATTTTAAACTTTAAACCCTAAGCCCTATTCACTAAGAATTTTATAACATCATAAAGAGAATTTTTCTAGCACTAAATCATTTACTAAAGTTTTCATAAACCCTAAACCCTAAGCACTTTATAACATTTGAAAACCTAAACCCTAAATCCTAAACCTTAACCATTTTCTAACATTTTAACTAGTGCTTTGTAACTTTTTTTTAATTACTTATTAAAAGAATTTACTAAAGTGTTACAAAACCTAAACCATAAACCCCCAACCATAAGCATTTTATAAACCCTATACAATTTATAAAATTTTATTCCCTAAACCCTAAAGCCAAAACATTTAATAACATTTTAATTAGAGTTTGTAGCATTTGTTTAAGTGTTTATTAAACTAATTTAATAAAGTGTTATAAACCATAAACCCAAAACCCTAAATATTAAACCTTATGAATTTTATAACATTTAAACAAGCGTTTTGTAATTGTTTTAAGACTCTATTAAAAAGATTTACTAAAGCGTTGCAAACCTTAAACCATAAACCCTAAACACTAATCATTTTATAACATTTTAAAAATTGTTTTGAAACATTTTTTTTAAGTTTTTATTAGAGGAATTTACTAAAGTCTTATAAACCCTAAATCCTAAACCCTAACATTTTTATAAAATTTAAAACCGTATTTCCTAAAACCAAAACCCTAAAACCTAAACCTTAAACGCTACCCTAAACATTTTATAATATTTTAAAAAGTGTTTAGAATTTTTTTTTTAATTGTTTATTGAAATCATTTGCTGATGTGTTATAAAATTGAAACCTTGAACTTTAACCATTTTATAACATTTTAAACCCTAAACCCTAAACCTTAAGCATTTTATAACATTTTTAGAAGTATTTTGTACCTTTTTTCCCTGTTTATTAAAATAATTTATTAAAGTGTTATAAACCCAAAACACAAAACTAAGGATTTCCTAAAATATTAAATCATATACTCTAAACCCTTAAGTGTCAACCCCAAGCATTTTATAGCATTTAAACAAGCATTTTGTAGCTTTACTTTAAGTGTGTATTAAAATCATTTACTAAAGTGTTATATACACTAAATCCTCAAACCCAAAAATGCATAACCCTAAACTTTTGACCTTATTAAATCCCTAAAACCTAAACCTAAATTCCCAAGCCCAAAACATAATCCTAAACCAAACCACTTAACTAAAGGGTTATCAACTTAACCCCTAACCCCTATGGATTTTTAACATTTAAAAAGCTTTTTGCAAAATTTTTATAAGATTTATAAAATCATTACTAAATTGTTCAACCCTAAAAACTAAACATCTAATACCCTATGAATTTTAACATTTCTAAACCTAAATTTAAACCATGATACCCTATAGTTATTTGTGATATATATTTAAAATGGTATGATTGTGTCATATTTATTTATATTTTGAAAATGTATATTTTATATTGTTTGATAACACTTGTTAAAAATCATAGATATAAATTAAAATATCAATAAGAAACTCTACTTATATACTACAAATACTAACATATCATTCCAAAAACTAATATTATTAAATTTAACATAAACCTAAAATAAAAGAAAGATTCAACTTGGTATTTTTCAAATATATCTTGATTGATAATATTTACAAAAAAATATTGTTTTTCTATATTAAAGCTACAAGGGTTAAAATTATAATATTCAATTTACTTGAAGTCTAATTTTTTCATATGGTATTGTGTAAAGTCATGGTACAAATACAATAAAATATAAAAATACAAATATTTAAAATTCTATCATAAAATATCGATTTGACTAGCTAACTTCTAAAACATAGATTTCTTCGAATTTTCTGATGAGAGTTTTGTGATATTATCTTAAATATATTGAAAAAAATTTGTTATGGAAAAAAAAATTATGATCACATTCATTTATTATAGTAATTTGTATTCTTGATTTATATAAATTTAAAAAAATTGCTAAAATTTATAACTTTCAAATATACATTCAATAATAATTCTTACAAAATATTTGATAGTCATTCATCATATGTTGATTAAAAATATTCATAAACATAATAATTTTAAATTATTTTGTTTAAACCAATCAAATTCCAACAATTCTATATTAAAAAATATCAATTAGCTCATACATTAAAAATAAATTTAAAAGCACTTATCAGATTAATAATATTTGCAATAAGATTAATTTTTATTAAACTAAACATCAATTTTAGAATAAAAAAGTTTATATACAATAAATTTAAGCTCGTACAACTTAGTTATTCAATTTATTTGATGTGTAATTTTTGTAGATGATATTGTATAAAGTCATTATAAAAACACATAGTAATAATTGAAAAAAAATATCTAAAACTTTATTGTAAAACATGAAGTGGAAAAAATATTATCTAAAACATATATTTCTTTCAGTTTGTGGCAAGAGATTTATAATATAGCTTTTAAATATTATAAAACATTTTACTTATTCAACTTATTTTATGTGTAATTTTTGAGATATTGTATAAAATCTTTATAAAACGCATAATTAATTGCGAAACATATTTAAAATGGTGGCATAAAATATCAGGTTGACTAATTAATTTCTTTGTCATATATTTCTTTTTATTTATGATGAGAGTTTTGTAATATATTCTTTAAATATATTGAATAATTGTTCTTGCAAATTTTTTTATGATATAGTATGTTGTGATGTTATAATTATTTTTATTGTTGAAATATATATTTCTTTAATGTAAGTATGACAAATTGTGATACTAAAATATACATTCCACAAGAGTGCTTAAAAAGAAAATCATAGTTTATAGAGATATATATATTCAATAGTGATGTCTACAAAAAAATCATAGGTATTTATAATGTTATAATAGATTAAAAATATTCATTAAAAATAAGTTATATTATTGTTTTAACCAAATTATAATATCCAATAATTAAATATTATAAAAATACATTAACAACAAATTTAAAATCACTTATTAAATTAATAATATTTGCAAAAACAAATAAAACATCATTAAATTAGACAATAATTTTAATATAAACAAGATAATATAGGATATTAAACTCATTTAAATTGTGAAGTTATGTATGTGTAAAATCACTATATACACACAAACAAACAAACAAATTTCTTACAACAAACACATTGCATAACATAAAAAATAAAATAAAAAATACAAACATTTAAATTCTACTTGTAACTAATTATAAATTAATTTTTAAATGGTATGTTTATTTCTTTTGTATTTTATTATAAGAGCTTTGTGATATATTTTGTAAATGTGTATGAAATTATTGTGCTTAAAAAGAATCATAGCCATAATCATTTGTGATGTTATAATTATTTGTATAGTTGAAATATTAATTAAAAAGAACTATAAAAATGTGATTTTTTAATTGTATATTAAAGGGTGATCCTTACAAAGAAATCTATGGTTATAATTATTTGTGATAATGTCATCCTATTTATAGTTTTAAAATATAATGATTAAAAATGTTCATGAAAATTTAATTTTACTTGAAAAAAATTAAGAAATAGTAAACTTCAACAATTCCATACCATAAAGCTTTATTAACATTAGTTATAAACATTGATTGTTCAAATACATATTAACTTAACAACTAATATCAATTTATTTAAAAAAAAATGTTGTTATTTTAAAATTATTTTTACATTCCATGACATAATATATAAAATCGTTAACAAAAATAAAATAAAATAAAACAATATGTGAATTAGTTCAAAAAAATAAAATAAGAAAACATAACCAGTAAAAAAAAATAATTCTCAAAAATAACCATAATCATAAGCATTTTTCAGAAATAACAATGGCCATAGGTATCTTTGAGAACTTGAAAAAATGTTTACAAAATACCTTCTTTAAAAATAAATATTAATGTAATATTGGAGAGTTTACAAATAATAATATTATTAGAAACAAAAAAAATTACATGTTGTGTCTACATTTTCCATCTCGGTCCTGTAAACATATTTAAAAACATAGAGTTATATTACTAACATTACATGATCATAATAGATAAAAAAACATTATATTTATAAAAAAATGATAGTAGAATTGAAATTGAAGAGAAAAATTTATCTAAGACAATCCTCAAAATAGAGTAAACAAAGAATTCAAAAAAATCTGGAATACACTACCTTTGGAATACACTACCTTTATCAAAAACTTAAATACTCGATATTATATATTATTAACCCTACATGATAATAGATAAATAAGATTATGTTATAAAAAAAAAAATTATAATAGAATTGAAATTATGAAGAAAAATTTCCCTGAGACACTGGGCAAAATAAAGTAAAAAAGAATTCAGAAAAATCTTAAATACACTACCCATATCAAAAACCTAAAAGCTGGATATTATAAATGACTGTAAAAAGAAGAACAAAAAAATCAAATGAACCCTAACCCTTCTCCCAGATTCCAATCCCTTCCTACTTCATTTCTTACAACCTACCAAATAAAGGCCAACAGAGAACATCTGCCATGAAGCCTCCACGATTCTCAGTAAACATTGAACAACATTAAATCTTTTGCACATTGAGACTAAAAATAAAAATACATATATATGTAATTGTTGAACATTTCTAAAATTATGCCAAAAGTATTTAGGATTGTGTAAAAGTATTCTGATGATTGATAGAAAAAATTATCTGAGCCAAGGATTTTAAAGTTAAAGTGAAATCTATTTATTAAATGCCTCAAATATCAATGGATTTTACGAGCTTATTGGATTCAAGTCTAGATCCCTCAACATCACCATTAGTCTTCCCACTTCTGCAACATTCCATCTATCCATTCAATGTTACTCTCCCACTAGTCCTTGCCTTACATGCATTGAGGGTTACTCTACTTTTAGGACTCTGAAGTTATTCCCTGCCATGCATGTGTGATAGTTGCCTAGACTCTGAGGATAGGTTGATTGAAGTAGCCTAATTGGCTATCTCCATGCCACCAAAGCCACGTTTCTCTTGGACCTTAAAGAAACAAAAAAATATAGACATATTAATAGAATGTTTTCCTTACAAAATTCAAGATGGTCATATAAATTTTTATACTAAAACAAATTTGGCTTATCCCAAGAAGGTGGTATATTCAACAACAGGATTCCGTCTTCCCAAGCCCTAGAATGTATACATGTGAAATAATTAGTATGTAATATTTACCTTTTTCGTTTACTTTTTTGCTCTGGGTAAACAGTAAATCATTCTAGAATACACATTAACTGTAATATAATTAACTATAATTTAAATTTTTCTCCATAAATTTAAGTATCAAAAAAATATAATAGGAAATACCTCGATGGTTATAACCATGCCGAATTATTAATTCCTACTACAAAATGCTTATAAACTCATTCCTCCGTTCCATTATTACTTAATATTTATCGTCACTTTCTATCCCATCCTGTCAAAATCAGACACTACTAAAATAAATCAAAATATAAAACAAATGAGGAAGAGAAAACAAGCAGACCCTTGGTAAGCATGGCCATGCTTGACGCAAGAAAAGACAAAAATAAACAAAAACATACTCGGATCTAAAGAACCAAAAATCTCCTCGACCCTACTGACCGCTCATTTTCATGCCTGTTAATCCAATCATACATACAACCACTCCTATTCCACTTATGTCCGGCCTCTCTGCCACAAATATCAAATATACACCGGACCCAGCCCGTGTCAAAGATCAAAGATACAGGTGCTCATCTAAGTAGCTGCATATCACAAAATTGATTTCTTAAATTTTTCAAATCTGCTTGAAACCGTTAGGCTTTTAGCTTTTCAATTTTATTGTGGTTAAATGCTTGTTCGTAATTTTTATTTTTAGAAATATTCACCTACTAATGATCTCCTTCTTAGTATATTTTTTATTTTTAGAAAGGATCACCTGTCGTGTTCTCCATTCTATGGTCGCTTTTTTTCTAGTTTTTTTAGTGGCCACGTCGGCATGTGTATAACTGCTGCATATTAGCCTATAATGATCACGTTATAAGTTGTTAGTTACAGCTTAAATGAGATGGATATCATGACTAACACATGAAGTAATCGATTCCAGCAGTCGGAAAAATGAAACTAGGTTTGAAGTAAATCGATTCCAGTGGTCCTCACTCCTGTCCGTTGGGGTGTAAATTGCATCATAAGCCATATAAAATGGAAATTCTTAAAGACCATGCACTAACCCAATCATTGGAAGCTTAGTGCACGGCACCTTTACATATGAAAGATATTATCCGGAGCACCGGTGGTTCACTATCAATAATACAGGTAGTGTGTTTCGCTTCAAAGTAATTAATGTCGTCAGTGTGCTTCGATGTCGTAAATACGTGGTGGATTTGAAATATGCATTTATGCGATATTCATTTGAATTTTCAAAACACTGGCCCAAACTCCAGTTATTTGAATTTCAAATTTGAGAATGGTTGAATCAGATTCATTCAGAGAGTTTGAGGTTTGTTACGATGCCGTCATCGGATAAATTTCAACTAAAAGTGAGGTTCTTTTGAAACTTCTTCCCCAAAGTGGTTTATTTGAAATCTCTTTTGAATAAAATTTTATCTCTACCTCTTCACTCCTAGGTGTTTTGGCACATTGGGTATTTGATTCATTTCTTTGGTTCTTTGTTTCTCCTAATTTTTCATCTTTCTTCTTAGGTAGAGGAGTACTAATGGATATATCTTGTTTTTATATATTGATTTTATTATATGAATGTTTTCTTCTATCCATGAATCTATATTTGTCAACTTTTTTATGTTTGGTCATTGCATGTGGATATGGGGTTTATTGGTACTTTTATATTTTATATAAGATTATGTGGTGGGGATCATAAGCACAAATTTTCCTCTGGGGAAGTTTGTAGAGGCTAACATTTGGCCCACCACATTAAATGCATTTTTGGTGATTAAAATAAACATGCCTTAGCCCATCAACTATTTGAGCTTGAAATTTACCTCTTATTTTCTTGGAACAAAATGCAACAATTTGGAGAATATATACTCCAATATGAAAAAATTTCTTGTCAAGAAAATTGGAAATTTGTAGGGAGGCATTTCTAATATTCTGATTTCTCTATAATATTTTTAGGACTTAGCTACAAGATATATATAATTTTTGGAAAACTCTTTGGGAGGAGCTCATCAAGTATGAAAAAAACGTTATAGACTTGAAGTGAGTAAGGTATTAAAAAAATCCTTCATTGTTCATCCTCTTCCTGGTTATAGTGATTCACTAAACCACTAAACCTTCATGTCTTCAAAAATCTAGACTTACAATTTCCAATTAGAAAATTTGGTAAATTGGGAGAATAATGGGAGATATACCAAAAAGGATGGATATTGGAAATATCTTGTTTCTCTAAAATTAGGAAATTGAAAATTAATAGTATGTGCGATATATATAGCTAGCTCATAATTCACTTTGTTCTTTCTTATAGGAAGAAGGGTACTGAAAATTCCCTAAACACTTTGATTCATAGCATTTCCATCATTAGCATGGCCTTCTTTTCAGCATTTGGTAACTCTGTATATAATTGAATTGCATTATATTTAGTGAGAGTGTGAAATTCTTTGATAGGTAGTAGGCATAACATGTTACAAATACAAAGTTGAAATTTGGAGGACAATGTGACCTTCTCTACATATGGTGTCTAGATTGTCAGATATATTTAACATCCCACACCAAGAAATAAATTTAGGTGGAATATGGACCACGATGTGACCTTATCTAGATATGATGTGTTTAATGGTGGATACATTTGACATCGGACACCAAGAAATAAATTTAGGGAAATCATATGTTTGGGAATGGTAAGAAACTCCAAACCAGTTTGTTACACACGAGGAAAGAATCAATTTCTAGATGTTCCTTCTTTGATTTGAAATAAGTCAAATTTGCAATAGTTTATGAGAGATATTTGTCTAAGCCTCAAATATTTCAAAAATTACAAGCTCATGGGGTAGAGGGTTTGACCTCATATACTTAGTCATTGTTTTAAAAGGATAGAGAATGGTGAAAGAGACTACATGGATTTTTAGTTGAAATATTTGTTGACCTAGAGATCATTGTACAATGTTGGGAATGTGTTAGATGAGATCATAGTGTTTTCATTGGAACCATTGTGTTCTTTGTTGATGGTAAAATAATATTATTCCCCTTTTTCCCCTTATGAAATCAACATTCCTTTTCTTGAACTCAAATTTAGAAAATTCTAGTAATGTCACTCAAGCTAAGCTAGAGTTCCATGTCATCCATCCACCTCACCTCAACTACATGTCAATATGTTACTTGTGTTCACGCATATGTTGTTGTGCTTACCTATCTCCAGAACTCTTGTTTTGTTATATTCTTGCATAGTGGCAAGAAACTTCTTTTATTAAACTAATAGTATCACTTGTCTTGAACTCTAGTGAAAGAAAGTCCTCAATGAATATAAATAGTTGATTTATGATGAGTAGTTTGGTGCTAATCTAGACTTTCTCTCCATCTCCTAACCTCATTAAAGTGCCAATCCATTATAATATAATTTCATAACCATGAATTTTACTATTATAACTATATTACATAGTTTTTATATTTATCTATGTGTATACATATAGATATATATTATTTTTTCTTTTTCTTCTCACTTTTCGACATATTCATCAAACTAAAAATTACTCTCATAGAATAGGCCACCTAAATATGAATCATTCCATTTCTATTTGGGGATAATATAATCAAGTTTCCTTTTCATCTATTCCTATTTTTTTTTCTTTTTCATCTATTCCTATTTTTTTTTTGCATTTTAACATGACATGGAAAAGGTTTTAGGACCATATAAAAAAATGAGAAAATAAGGAACTAATAAAGCTTATATTGTATATATAAATACAATTATAGTTTATCTAATTTCAAGTGTATATTTCATTTTTTCCCTTGCAAAAATAAAGCCATATAGTATATATAAATATGTTATATTATAAAACTTATTCTAAACACTTCAAAGGATTGAGCACATAAAGAGTGAAACAAAATGTAAAGCAATGATTAACATAAAATGAAGGATATACACATTTGGCTATCGAATGTAGTCTGGGAAAATTTTAAAATGTGCTCACATGATCAAATGTGAACATTCGAAAATTCAGCGCATCATAATCCGCTGGCACCTAATGCTTAAACATCAAATTTGGGCATGGGAAAATTTGCCTTCATACATACTGCATTTTTTCTCTTCCTATGTTCTGTTTGATGATGCACACCTCACCAAAGCTTCAACATTAAATAGACCTAGAAATATTAAAAGGGTGAAAGCATAAGGCCTCTATTCAACATTAATCCTTGCCACCTCTTCAACTTTGGGAGTTAATTTCAATTGATTTTTATGCAAAAATCTTGATATGGTTACTAGGTTTTAATGTAGTTGGTTTTTTTTATTGCAAGACCAATTTGGGCACAAGCAAGATATGGTCCCCAGCTCAGAGGAAGCAAGTTGCATCGAAAAAATATGCTGGATAGCTAAGAGCGAAGCATAAATGACAACAAATCCTTTTTCTGTTGGCATAAGGAAATGAATTTAGTTGCAGAATTCTAAAAAACGGATTCTCAAGTTCATTGTCAAAGGGAATGAAATGTTTTTCCAAATGAAAAAAATCCATTTTTCTACTGGTGTAAGGAAATGAATTGAGTTGCAGAATTCTAAAATTGGATCCTCCAGTTCATTGTCAAAGGATTAATGACTACGTAAACTAGATTTGTTCTTAAACTATGAAAGTCATTTACTTTTCTCATTTAGACATTTAGATTATGAGATACTTTGGACGGATTTGATGTTGTATGTTCATGGACCAGGTATCATAACTCATTCCAAAGTCTCACTTGATCATTGAGGTCTTCCAAAGCTTGGAATGAGTGCGTAAACCCCAAACCATGTACCATTGGCACCGAGGTCAAATCTCTCGCATGGAAGGAGAGAAATTATAAGGCAACATACATTGATGAACGAATTAATGTTAGTTGATATTTTGAAGCAAAAAATGAAAGAAATGTAGAAAACCAAAACATAGATTTGAATTTCACTGTAACCGGCCACAAAACTACATACGTTTTAAAGTATTTGTCTAAAGCAACCAAACATTGTAGATAAAAAAGAGATATCGAAACCCTAGATATCCAGATAATTTGTAGGATGCGGGGAATCGAACCCCATGCTGTTGTAGCTTGGTAACTGTTGTATCTTGGTAATGGAGTCCCACTTCAAAACTCAACAAGATAAAAATTGTCAAAAATTACATATTCTTCCACCAATATTACTAAACAAGAAACCCCATCATTACAAGATTTCCTCTTGAATAGTGTACCCCAGGAAACCAAGGATAGAGGTAGTGAGCCTGAGACCTCAAACTACCAATCTCAACCGCAAGGAAATCTAGAGATAGAGGCATGCAACAAATACCACTAAAGACGATAGGGACCATGACATATTCTTGAGATCATAAACATGAGGAAACCCAAAAAGAAAAGATGACCACCTCATCGAAAATTCCATTTACAAAGGAACTCCTAGGTCCTATAGGTACAACCATATTTATTACTAGACAAGGAAGATAATAAAGCCATCCCATTTTAACTCTTGCAGCAAGAAAATTTAGTAGTGCTCTTGTCCTCACCACTTCTCGCGATCCAAATGATACTCACCACCTTTCCACTCACCGAGGTGCCAAACTGTGTAAGTTAGCACACCATAGCAACCAAAGCACAAGCCCCTCTAGCTTACATTATCCTTTCACTCTAAAGGAACCACTTGAATTAGCATACATAGGCTTGGTTATCCTATGCCACTTGTCTATGGACCCTCTCCCCATCTATCCCCCATGTTGATCAAGGAAAAATTTAACCTTCATGTTATCTTAGTTTTATAATAATATATATATATATTTCATGTGTCAAATACCAACTAAATGAAAAAAGAACTAGATATCTCTTTCATTTTGAGTTACGAACCACTAAAATTTTTTAATCATAATTTACCTTTTCATTTACCAATATAGTATATAGATAATTGAAATTGGAATATTTATGTATACTACTACAACATAGACACAGACACACACATTCATGCCATATTTCAACTCCAAGATAAATAAGGAAAAAATTACACATCTCCTTCTTTTTAAGGTAGACACCATTAAAAGTTTTGAATCATTAGTTATTATTTTTTCAATTCTTTTATTTACTAAATACATAGTTGTCAATCTTCCCTTTTTTTAAGTATTTTAAATCCTAAGTCGTATCAAATACTAAAGGAATTATACATCTCCATGATGTCATTGAATTAGAAAGCACAAATTAATTAAATGAGAAATATCCTTGGCTTTATTTATTTATTTTTACAATAAATTTCTTCTTGCCATCAATATTTTCTAAATGTTTGGTATGAAATTTTATTACGTATTAAATAAATTTAGCATGTGCATGATATTATTGAGTGGAAAATAATTTTGAACACACTAAAAAATATTTTACATTCAATTTTTTTCTCTCTATAAATGTTAATTTGATATAAAATTCCCCACTAATTTGCGTGGCAATGGATGGTTTTCCTGAATGCATTTACCATCAGCATGCATTCACATAGACAGTGGCTCTCATCCACGTTTAATATGCCCACTCAGTGAGCTAATCCATCAATTTTCATGATGCTTGATCCACTGCTCCATATCCTCTGTGTGATCTCCTTGTACTTAACACTAATGCCTCATTAACCTACTTGGCGATGGAAAACATTTTTTTTGTCTAAATATTTCTTGGCTCTTTTGTCACCCAACTTTCTCATGCTTCATCACTCACCTTTTCATACTCTTATTTCCTTCCTAAATAAAAGCTACCATTCCCTCAGTGATTCTAAATTCCTCATCCTCATTCTCCCACCTACTACTATGGTTTAGGAGAGTAGATGTGTAATTAATGGAGGTGATGGATGTGGTAGTGAGTGTCATCCCCATGATGTAGAATTTGACAAAATGTCTAATCTCTTCATCCCAAATATTCATGAAAGTATACCACACAATGTATCCTCCATGGAAGATGATGAATTAAGGTGCCTAGGTGATGGGCATTGGGCCTCAAAAGTTTACTAGCGAGACAGTTATGGAAGCAACAACAAGCCAAATAAGATTCCATAAGGAAGGATGTTAATTCTAATGAATTAGTAGTCTCCACTAATCTCTACTGGACCTTATCCACTCATTCAACATCTCCTTCTCTCCTATCACACTATCCTATTCCCGAACTAGCTCCCAAGATGGCATAGACTTCCTTTCAATCCCACGTACTTCCCCTAGTACTTTCCCCTTCAATCATGACTGACGATATGAAACTAAAATGTTGAGTGAGTGGAGGAGCTAATAGAGCACAAGCATAGCAATTGTTGCGTTCTTATGGTTGTCTTATCATTGAGGACGAGCCAGAAGATGCACCATAAATGTAAAATAAAATATGAAGATTCACCATGGTATTTTTGAAATATATTTTGATTGATAATATTTTGGAAAACAAAAAAAAAAAATTCTATATTAAATCTAGGGGTTTGGTTTTCTCGGGGGCTTCAAAAAACTAGTTTAAATAACACAAATTAAGATTTCATGTCAAAAGTTTCCAGAAAGTCTAAAAAGTCACACTAAAAACAACTCCTATTTAAAAGGCGTCTAAAAAGTCACACTAAAAACAACTCCTATTTAAAATTCAAACATCAGTTATCAACCTACCTAATTAATTTCTAAAACATGTATTTTTTTCAATTTATGATGAGGATTTTCTAATATATTTTTGAAAAATATTGAACAATTAATCTTGCAAAAAAGAAGAAGTTACGACCATAGTTAGTTTTATATATATATAGATAGATAGATAGAGAGAGAGAGAGAATATTTTAAGTTAATTATGAAAGTTTGTCACTTCCATTTATATCATCAATAATAATGGTTAAAAAAAATGATTAGTTATTTATGATGTTACAATAAATTACAAATGTTCATTAAAAAGAAGATATAATATTCTTTTAACCAAATTATAATATCCAACAATTCAATATTATAAAAATACATTACAAATAAATTTAAAAGCACTTATTGAATTAGTAATATTTGCAAAAGCGAATAAATCATCATTAAATTGGACAATAATTTTAATATAAACAAAATAATATATGGACATTCAACTCATTTAAATTGTGATGTTATGTATGTGTAAAATTATACACCCACACCAACAAGAACACAAACAAACAAACACAAATAGAAATACAACAAACAAATTAAATAACATAAAAAATAAAATAAAAATAGAAACATTTAAAATTCTACTTATGACTAATTATAAGTTATTTTTTAAATTGCATATTTATTTATTTATGTTGGATCTTACTATAAAAAATTTGTGATATATTTTGTAAATGTATATGTAATTATTCGGGTTACAAAAAAAAATTATAATCATAATAATTTGTGATATTATAGTTATAATTATTTGCATTGTTGAAATATTAATTAAAAGCAACTATAAAAACATGTGATTTTTTAATTCTCTATTGAAAGGTGATGATTACAAAAAAAATTCAAGATGGTAATTATTTGCGATAATGTCATAGTATTTATAATTTTAAATATAATGAATAAAAATATTCATGAAAAATTTATTTTATTCAAAAATAAAATTAACAAACAATAAACTTGAATGATTCTATATTATAAAATTTTATTAACATTAATTATAAAATTACAACCATTAAATATTAAAAAAATACATATTAACCTAACAACTAATATCAATTTATTTAAAAAAAATTATTGTTATTTTAAAATTATTTTTACATTCAACATCATTATATATAAATTGGTTGAAAAACTAAAATAAAAGAAAAACATAACTGGCAAAAAAATAATTCTCACAAGCAACCATAATTGTAAGCATTCTTGA
>APFE030022998.1:22819-101350 GCA_000404065.3 Pinus taeda | reverse complement strand
GATCCAGTGGGAAATCTCTGTGTATACGTGTTTTATGTGTTATGCTCTCGCATTTTTATTTTTCCTGTGATTTAGAATTCGTATGCAGGTAATTTCTGTACGGGGTTAAAACCTACAGATTTGTAAAGCTTTATGTTTTCTAAAAATAAATAAATAAATGATTTTTTTTTTTTTGTATAAACATGAAAACCAACTCTGTTGGAATGTTTATACTGAAAATTTAGGATGAAAACCAAGAGTTCTTGGCACCATAAATTTTATTTTTCAATCCTATTCTAATCCCCATTTTCTTTATATCCCTCTCTTTCTTTTCAGAATAAGTACCTATAGAATTGTTGAGAATCTGCAACTTTGACAAAATTCTGCAGCTAATATTGAGGGGAATCATTGACTGGGATAATTGAAGATTTTAGAAGAGGGGAATGATCAAGCCTACAATTGAAAGCACCCAAGGACAACTTAAAAAGAACAATCAAGAAGTAGAATAAAAAACATGAAGGTATGTAAATATTGGATTTAATAATAAAGTTAAAAACATTAGATTATGAAATATTATAGATGTTGTACTACCATTTGAAATAATGATTATTGTTTTAACTTCTGACTAAGTTATAAATATCATTTCATATAAATGAAGTTAGCTAGAAAAGCCCATTTTCCATTAATAATTACATAAAAAATTCATTTTTGAAACCCTATTTCATTGATAATTTTGCTCACTCATATATATTCAAACTTTGTTTTCTCAAGAGTTGTTTTACTCATTTCCATTTACCATTTCACTCTCGTCCATACTCGTATTTCCAAAACAGATATCATTCGAAAAAAATTCAAAGAAGCAATTGTGGAGTAAAAATTCACCAACATGGGAGTCATTGCTAGAACCGAGCCGAATGGAAACAAGTTTATTGAATGATATCCCTAAGTTAAGTAGATGCTAGAGCAAGCGTAATGGTTGGATTTTGTATAAAAATTTGATGGATATGATAGAGAGGTAACCAAGTTTTTTGCTCGAGCCTTTAACAGATCTGAAGCATAAATTGGGGACACCAAGATAGTGATGACAAAATCCTTCATGGGAAAGGTAACTAGACTACCTAGGGTTGGCGAGAGGTGGTTCAAAAAGAAGGGAATTGAAGGGAATGAACGGAAGGCATTTATAAAGAACATAGGTATGGATACTATTGTCTTTAAAAAGGGTATTCCAAGCACAAATCTCAAAAGTAAATGGAGGAATTTACTGTTAGTTATTCAGAAGTTCAATACTTGTGAGGGTAGATTCGATAGCATGTTTTTCTACCATGTCCATTTAATGATGCACTTTATTGAAGGAAATGAAATCAATTTACCCTATTTTCTACTTATTAGCTTGAAGAAGATGTCTAGTAATACTCAAAGAAAAAATATAGTTTATTGAAAATACTATGTATCATCATGGTCTTATAAAAATTCTTATTGAATCCCATCTTGAAATATTAGTAGATAACTGGGAGAGTTTTCTAATCAGAAATCATTTTAAGGAAATAGAGCAAGAAGAACCTAGTAGCAGTAAGGTAAAGAGAAGAATAAGAAAATTGTCTAAAAACCCTAATGATAACACACTTCTACAACCAGAGAAACATTTAGAAAATGAAATTCCCCTTGAAAATTTTTTAGAAAACATAAATAAGAAAAGTGTTAGAAGAAAGAAGGCTAGTGAAAAAGAAGAAAATACACCCAGAAAGAAATCAAAGGAAATGGAACAGGCAAATACTGAACAAATTTTTTTTCAGAAGAAAACTCTTCTTGCTAAATATTCATCTACTATTAGGATAAGTGCCAGACTTCATAAATCAACAAAGGAACCATCTTGAAAATATGTAGAGTTTATCAATTTGGAGGAAGATGAAGAACTGAATATTCCATTGCCTATAGTCCCATCACCAGTTTTATCACCAGCTTTATCACCAGTTTCATCACCAATTAATAATACAGTGAGAAGAACACCAGAGATTGACCGATTCCAACAGGAGATATATGACTACATTGAGTCTCTTGAGATGAAAGCTACAAAAAAGGCCATTGTTTCCTCAAATAAAGGAATTCAATCTGATAGTCCACAAGAACCTCCAATTGTGAATACTCTCAAACAATACTTTTTTGAATTGGAGACACTAAACAGACACTTAAAACGGGAACATGAAACATTGAAAGTGCATAATGAAATACAAAGGACTCAAAATGACAACATTCTCTTACATATTTTTCTGTGGTATGATAAGAATAAAAATCTAAAATAAAGAACAAGTCTCTCAAGAGGAAGGTCATAAGTTTGAAATACAAAATTTTGATGAAGAAGCCCAACATGGAAATTGCTAAGAAGAAGGTAAAAAAAACAAACTTGGATGTTCTGGCTCAAGTTTATGAAGGAGTGCAGTGACAGAGAAAGGCTATCGGTTTTGAATTTTTGCACGAGGACATGAAATTACCTCCATGTGGGGGAATGTTGAGCCTCATAATTGCTTCTTTTTGACACCCTTTTTCACCTATTTTATTCTTCTTTGACCATCATAATCACCTAATGGTCATCAAATCATAGGATTTATGGCATGGAAAGAATATAATTATCCTGTATTTCATAAGTTGATAATGTTCTTTATTGTTAGTCTAATATTTTCTTTAGCTACTGAATAGGGATGACTTTGCAACTAATGTATGATTCTGCAGCCAAATCCATGATTTGATAGGTTCCAAGGTGCCAACTGGAGAGAGCAATATATGGAAAGGTGGTGATCAATGCACTCAATTATTCCCTCCTACCTTCATGAACCAGATTGATAAAAAAGCTTCCATATACATGGTCAAGGATAAAGTCAACTCTGTCAACTATAATAGGCGAGCGAGGAACGAGATATACACCTCATGATTTTCTTTATTAATAGAAAATCGTGAGTGAATTTTGTTATGATATCTTTTCATAGTTAATTTTAGCATTATGTTAGCAAGCCTAGGCATAGAGTTCTAAACATTTAATGATACAGGCTTTATAAAAGACTTCGCAGTAGACACAAACATAAGTGATTTTATATGCGACAATGAAGACTTAAAACTCTATTTTTTAATATTCGGTTTGTGAAGAACCTTTTCATTTCCATGTGTGGTTGACTATTTGATTGATAGTGTGATTACCTACTTCTCACGAAGGGCCCTGTCAAGCGGTAAGGATTCTTGTTTGTTTTCAGTAAATAGATTTTTTGTATAATTTCATAAGCTTTCTATTCTATTCAATTGAGTAGATGCGTTTTTAATTTATTTCAAATTCAAATTATGATTGTTTTACTAATAATATCTTTTATTTATAGATGCACATGAATTAATATTAACAGCGTTGATAACAATGATATGATTTATACTTAGGCAATACTTTATTTTCCTTATAGAATAGAGGATTTATTTGCAAAATTAGATGTTTCATTTCAAACATAAGTGATTTATAATTCAAGAAAGTGTGGATGTATTTAAGAAGAGATTCAATTTATTTTGGTTTTCATTAAAGAGTGTGTTATATTGATAGTTGAGTTGATTCTTACAAAGAATATTTCAGATATATAACAGAGTATGTGTGTTTTATGAATTGAATTTCATTTACAATAAATGTGGGATTGATTTACTTATATGCAGAGTTGTGATATTTTCTTTTTAAGTAGAGTGTGAAATTTTCCATAAGTAGCCTTCATTAAAAGAGTGTGATCATTTTATTTTCTAGGAATAATTGCTTTTCTCATGTGCATTTCAATAGCTTAATTTAGAATTTATATTTCGATAACTTAGCTTAATTTAGAATTGGTGTGAATAACCAAAGACTTTTGCTATATACAGTACACTTACACTTCATCAACTTGCTAGCCATGGACGATAATTTATGAAAATAATTTAAAGCTAATTAAATTACCAAATAGTAAACATGAGATGAAGATTTACTATGACATGACTCGACCTCCAAGATTAAGTTATGAAAGTGGGGTTGACAACTGACAAATGAAAAACATTCCTCAAGGATTACAAGACACTCAGGGGCCAAAGAACCACCCCAGGTGGCCAAACCCTGAGTTGGGGTTTCTTTTCTCTGACTTAAAAACCTAGTTGCATGTACAAGCCTGCAAGGGTGTGGTTATAGAGCTCCAAATGTATGCATGACACTACTTCCATGCAGTTATAAATCCAAAATTTCTAGTTCAGAGGGTGAGATCCTGAGGTCTGAGCAACAATTCTGGGCGAACCTCCAGACCACTGCCTAGAACTATCCATCTATCCATAATCATTATTAACATGAGGAAAAATCTAATCATTTAAACTTGGATCAAGTACTTAACCTAGACTGTCTAGAACACAGTAGACATTTTGTCAAACACATGGAAAACATAGAAACTACAAGTCATGGATGCATATTTGATCATTATAGTTTGAGATTCATCTGAGAATCACCAAGAAGGCTCTACACACTCTCCACATAGCTTCAACAACACTTATTAGTCCATATATTCATAAACAAATCAATAACTAAACAATTCATGACAAGAGTCATAGATGGTACACATCATATAATCAACATAAAACCAAAAAATAAACAACATAGAAACCATGGAAACTTAGTCGTAATATCACCAACATAATCACTACAAATACTCATAGATCACAATAAGGAAATGTATCATATTAACATATTAAAATACCAACCAAGTCAGTGACTTCCATGTACCACTCAACCATATATTGCTTTGAACCAAATCTCTCTTTCAGCCAATCATCCCTGCGCCATATTCCAAGCATGAATGTGAGATCTCATGGAATAAACCAAGATAAAACCAAACCAGGGCTTCTAGAGGCAAAACCACCTCAACCTTCAACCACAATTATTCCATCTCCATGGTCAGACATCACTAATACCAACTAGATCAATCTCTACCCAAGCTGTCCAGGGATCTAGGAACTAGTAACTCAACCCACAACATTCCAGGCCTACAAAGTGTTTGTACAACCCAACTCTAGGGACTAGTAACTCAAATCACTAAGGGCTCCAGATCGTTTGTCCCAACCTAGGCTCTAGGATTAGTAACTTAACCTAAGCTATTCTAGGGCTTCTAGAGCATTTGTTCCAACCCACAACCATAAGGAACTTGAGCGAAATCAGAAAAACAACAAGTAGAAAACCTAAAACACCATAGCTATCCAGTAAATGGAAATGCAAGGCTAAAACCACTATCAATCTAGGAAAATATCCATGCCAGTGACAAAAAATAACCATAAAATCACATGCATATACCATGCATCCACAAATTAGCAAGGAAATCACATATGCAACTTGTTACTTGCAAAGAAATCTAGCAGTAGTTTTTGATCGAATCATTCCCTTACGCTCTCCTTCTTTCCTTTTTCCTTATTTCTCCAAATCCAATGTATGCTAAGGTGCTCCAAGAATGTTCCAAGTCTTCTCTAAGTGTGAAAGAGTATGACATAATGAGAGAATAGAAGATACTACCACCACAAAAATATCAAAAGGCTATGGATTGATCCTCAAAATTCTTTTTATCATTGATGCCTCTATTTTCTTCATTTTCCCTCTAATTTCCTTAGCATGCAAATATGTGTCTCTTCACCTTCATTTTCTCCTATTTTCCTTTATTTATTGTCAGTTAATGCCTATTTGCCCTTGCCAATGCCTTTTCCAATTTTCTTAGCCATTAATAAACTTAAAGTGACACCCACTATGATGTTTTTTCCAACCATTTAACTTGGAATACATGTCCCATGAACTTGGTTATTTTTTATCTTTACATAGAAAATCAACCAAGGGTTGTTACAATATCTTATAGATAAATTTGCATATTTTACTACTAAGATGGTTCTATATTAAGATCTTGTTATACCAGACAACATCATTATTCCTTCATTGCATCCAATATAAAGAATGCAATTGTATATATATACATATCATCTATGTAGTTTTAAAGTTTAGAAAAAATCCCTTTTTATGCCATTCACATGGAAATCAGGTTGTTGTCCAGTCATTCCCATGGACTCAACCATCCCACTTGGTTGTCATATTGCTGCTCACTTAGTCCATGGACCTATCCAAGCCACTTGGTTCCTGCCTACAACGACCCCTTTATTTTCATGCATCGATCTTCATTTAGGTCTTATATTCCCTGCTAGGCCCCTGTTATCTCTTCATGAAGCTCCATCGCTTTATTTTCACAGCCAACTAATTTCCCCCAGGACCCAAATCATGAAAGACAAAAGGAAAAAATCCAAAAGGAATAAGGGAAACAATAAAAGGAAAAATATTCATGACAACAATCATTAATCAAAAAACAAATTAGCATGGAAATGCATATAGTCCATAGTCAATAACAATAAAAATATAAATTCATTCATGAATACACATGAACATATAATAAACCCAAAATTGGACTCAATTCCCACAAGTTCAATATTTAATGCGTCATTCATCATATGGAATACATATATGCATTCAATTTTTTTATGTCAAGCTCTTTCCACATATTTTCATGGCACTTAAAACTAGAAACACCCCCCAACTAGTCCTTAGAGGGGCCTTTTTAATTTATATAATAATATATGTATATGTGCAATCAATGGTCATGAGAGGATTCTTCCCCCTTTTCAACTGCATTACTTACTATTGGCTCCTATGCATGTGGCTTAGTTAAATCATTTTCCTTCTTACTTGGTTTGTTGGGGCAATCCATTTTCAAGTGTTCCTCCCCACACAACCAACATGAGACGGGCTTCCTTTACTTCTCATCACTTGAAGGCATCTTTTTGGCCTTGTCAACCATACTTTCTTCTTTTGGGGATGTGGCTCGTTGGGTCAACTCTTACATGCATTTTTACAATTTTAAGTCTAACTTGGCCAACCCTTGATTATTCCTAGTGGTTTTTTGAATGTCTACCTTAAAATTGTCTAGCTTAGCTCTTAATTTCTTGAAAGTCCCTTCTCTTTTAGGGGATTTTCCCCTTTCCCATGTTGGGTTGTGTTATATTCTTTCCACATAGTTAACAGGGGGTTTGAAGGGCACTCGTAACCCCACTTTATGGGGTCCAGGGTAGCACCTCAGAAAATTTTGGTTTTGACCCTACATTAGGTTGGGCAGACCCACCTATGGTTTTGTGCATGATTTTGGCACATGTTTTTTGGACGCAATGGTTTTCAGTCCATGGTATTGGACACGATGGTTTTTGGTCCATGGTATTGGATGTGATGGTTTTTTGGTCCATGGTATTGGATGTGATGGTTTTTTGGTCCATGGTATTGGATGCTTCGACATGTATAAATATGTATTGTAACATTGAAAGGAACATAATGAAAAATCAAGCTAGTAGTCCCGGTTTTGGGATCCACAGGAAAATCTCTGTGTATATGTGTTTTATGTGTTATGATCTCGCATTGTTTATTTTCCGTGTTTTAGAATTCATATGCAGGTAATTTCTGTACGGGGTTAAATGCTACATCCCATTCTTATTGGATTCCACTAGCCATTCCTTTTCCTCTTGCTTCAATCAAGGCTTCCTATGTGTTGTCACATATCCACTCGAATGTTAGTTAAAATAAGAGTAAACAATTCAATTGTTTACCTAGTCATGCTAGTGCCAAGAATGTTAACTACAACTATACACATCTCAAATTGCTATCAGTAACATGTATGAAACCCCATGACATAACTATGTAAATTTATGCAACTTAGCATAATTTCAAAAATCAAAATTTATAGACACGTACACATATCATTTTATTTAGTTATGTTCAGTTTCTTTACAGAGGCCATCATCACTAATCAAAGATAATATCTTTAACAAGGCCGAATATAGAAAACATATTCATACTTTTCACCAAGTCCAACCACGATGACATTTGTGCTCTTAAATGGTCATCTAGAAAATAATCTAACACTTCAACATCTTTCATTCCATAAAATTTCAAAATCACCATGTATATGCATGCAATATAGTCTGTGATCAACACATAACCAACACTCATGTTGTGAAAATAAACACCACTTGTAATCATTAGGACACACATTAATTTGTAATAGAGTAACAATATCCTATGCCTCTAAGGGTCTAGCACAAAAACGTTTCCTTTGTGCCCATCCAGTTCAAGTAGTGAACCTCGATGTTTTGACCTTATATTGAAATAACATCCATTACAAGATTTAACTAGCCTTCCTGTATGCTACAAACCATTCAATGAGCAAGGAAATAATTGAACATTGATGAGAAGAAATCATAAAGATGACCATGATAACAACAACTAGTACATTGAAATAATCAACCTCCATTCTACCGAGGCTCTTTGCCACATAACATAAAAACCATGGGATTATCACATCCCAATTAACACACACACACACACACACAGATATAAATATGTGTGTGTGTGTGTGTGTGTGTGTGTATATATATATGTATGTGTATATATATACATATCTATATATTCTATCTATATATATATGGACACCTAACGTTCAACATAATCAAAGAATTCCATGCAGATACAGCTGACACAGGGACACATGAGCTTCACTTAATGAACCACTGACATACCACATGTGTTCATGGAATACTAAACAATACCCTTAATTTGACTACATATTGGAAAATACATTTAAAAATCACATTATTTAACCCCCTACTAATTCAAGTCCAATACACCAAAAAACCCCTACTTTCACTAGATATTGTAGGTATCCATTTTTTCATTAACATTTTTTATACCCCTTTATATATTTTCATTAACTTTGAGCTCCATTTTTTATACCTACCAATATAATACCCATTTATACCCTATTATATGCTCAATATATTATGTTACTTTTTCCTCAATATATGTCCCCAAATATGAATGCACGTGGTATGGTATCGATCCCCCAGTGAAGCCCCCATACTTAGGGATTTCCCCAATTCCTCATATCATATGAAAATTCACATGCACATTTCATTCCATGCATGTAAAGGCATGCCATTTAACTGACAATGTTGGTACACTACAAACAATCATACACACAACCATAACGACAATCCTACAACTATTAAAGAAATGGAAAGCATCCCAAGTTATAGTGATAGGCTACCCAAACCTTCAAATACAAGATAGAAAACACATGCAATGTCAATGTATCCATCAAAACAACATGTCAGAAACATCATTGTAGTTAGCATGCAATCCAAAATCAATTGCTTTAAGTAGCTTAAAATCATATTCACATTATGATTAATGTTGACAAATTATGATTACTAGTGTGGGTATTCCAAACTTTCATTCAGCATAAATTAACCACAAAAGTATGAAATCTAGCTTAAAATCATATTCACATTAAGCTAATACACTATATGCTATAGCTACACTTTCATCTCTAGCATATATTTTTTTAAGAATTCAAATATTGTGCCTATGTATAGTATTATAGGCAACTATTTTGGTTTTAAAAGTCATACATATAGAACGTAGGCAAATATTCAATAAAATCATGCAATTTATTATTAAAATGGGTAACTTTTTCGCTAATATCTTCCATTTAACGATAAATATGTATAAAATAGGTGAATTTTTAACCAAATGGGTGAATCTGGTTTTTAGAAAATGTCCCAAAAATAAGAAATTGGCGAATTTTGCCCCTAAAATTTTCCTTGATCTCCAAGGGTCTTGTCTTGAACCTTATGCTTTGATACCACTTTGTAACACCCCTATCCACCCCATAGAATATCCAAAGGGTAAATGAAGGAATTACTATCATTAACACCTGACTTCCAAAGTCCTATTATGGAAACAAAGTCTTAAAATCTTGTCCTTTTCAAACTCCTTAAAAAAAAAAAACTAACAACACCATTGTGTCCGGCTCAAGGAAACCTCTTCGATGATATACACTTTATTGAAAACTAACTCCCAGATCAAAAGATATGTCTCTTTAAAGTCAAGTCATTAAACTCTTCGCATGATAGCATTGTGCTACCACATGGCACCCACATGGAAACCCTTCATGCTTGAGGGGAAGGTTCATGTCATCATGCCCAACCACACATATCTAAATATGGAATATGCCACATCACCTTTTTATTGTCCCTACCAATCCACACCCTTGACCTTACAAGTTGTCCATTCTATGTGTATTGCCCATTAGTCCTTCGACCTTTGTTATGTCTTCTGCAAGTTTATTAACCCTAAGCATGGAGAAAAAACATTTTAGTGTTAATATATGGGAGTACTTCTCCTCAACCTCACCTCATTAACCTCATAATATATCTTCATCCCATGGTGTTTGCACCTCACAATGGTCTTGAGGTAAGACAAAAGTCTATCAATGTCAATTGATGAGAGGACTTCCCATTTTAGCCTCTGTTATTTTTGCCCCATGGTGTATGCACCTTATGATAATTTTGAGGTGAGACTTACATATCTCAATTGCATCAAAGGTAATGTATCCATTTCTCTCAATCGTCAATCTCGACACTTGCCCTGCTCTTCACATTGAAGTCCGACCAAGGCCTGAGATGACATCAACTTGAGACGATGTCATGCTAATGCCATCTCATCCATGTGGTCTCCATTGTGAGAATCACATGTCACCATTTTCTGGGCCTTTCAACCCTCTAAGATGGTAGATTCTAGCTGCCATGTGGCACACTACCGTGGTGCCATGTTAGCTCGATTCCACCTCAGCATACCACCTAGCCTGGGTAACACGAGTATTGGCACTTAGTGAAAAATCACACTTTTTTTACAAATAAATAATTTTATGACAATTTAGTGGAACCCGACGACTTCCATGTATATCTCTACCACACCATCTTGCATACACCTTTGGGGTGAGACATAGACCTATTCACATCAATCGATGGGAAAAATTCCCATTTTGACCTCTGTTTTCTCGCTCTGTTTTGAAAGTGGCTACGACATGTATTTCCCTAAGGCCTAAGACCCCGGGGTCTAATGGGAACAATTACCATTATATACAAGAGATAACTCCATCTCTTGGGTAGTCAACCCCTACCATTGCTCCACATATATGTTCATACACATAGGTATATATGTTGTGAGGGAAACATGACACTTAGTCACTTGCACTAATCCCTCTTGAGCTTACATCTTCCTTGTCATAGTTAAGAGACTTTGCTAGGGAGTCTTAGCACTTGGCCCAGGCCTATCTCTCCCGAGATTATAAAAATTGGACCCCAAGGCCCTCTGTTTTTGACATATGAAAATGTTTCTACCTTTATTGAGCTTGTATTATGGGATTTCAGGTCCTACTATTACAAATAATTTTAATGCAAGTTATTAACCAATCAATAGAGATTCCACCATCTCTTATACTGAGGGAATTAAATAGAAATTGAGTTCAAAAATAAACAATAAACAAAAAAATAGCCATCCTTCACCAATCACACAGGAACTACATTGTTCCTCATAATTATATTAAAAAACCTTTCCTAACCTCAGAATAGGCATTTCAACAATTTTAACAACACAACGAGCATACACAACATTTATAAAAGGTTCACATACAAAGGTGCATAGTAATTCACTTATCTTTTGATTTAGAGATTGTAAACTAAGATTGGGACTTCAACTCTCCACCCAACCTTAGATTGGCCTGCATTGTAATATTTATTATAGCCAATCAACCTTGAGCCAGATTTCAGATCTTGAGTAAGGGTGCTTGAAGGAACTTTTCACATAATCAACACATCTGGGAGTCTATATATGCACCTATCTCCACCTAATAACCAAATACCCCTAGGATCTTGAGATCAACAACCAAAAATTTACCTTGATATCCCAGTTCCTCCACCCTAGACTGGGAAACCAAAGGACACTAGAATGCTGGAAACCAACACTCTTCTTGTTATTAAATCTTTGCAACCAGATTGTAACAAACTAATATATACTCTCATGCTACTTATTTTCTTTCTGTTCCTTCATGCATAACCTCTTGAGGCAAATTTCTCTCTCTTCGGGTGCAAATTCCACCTCTTTGGTATCACTCTATATTGTGCTCTTGGCTCAATCCTATGGGTATTTACTTTTGGATATGTGCACTCTCCCTAGTGTTATATCACTCTGTGCCAGTTTGTTTCTTTCTCCTGCATTCTATCATGCAGTGATGTGCTCCAATTCCACATGAAGTTGTCCTTTTACTCCTAAGAATTCCTCTTCCATTTTTCTAGTAATTTCCTCCCTATTATTCTTTATGTTGGGTCTATTTTCTCATTTTTCTTCCCTATTCTTACCTTTACCTTCCTACATATATTCTATTATGAATTTCTCCACTATGTCGCATGCTCATTGTGTAGCCTCCTCCTCTTGACATTCTATTGTGATTGTGTGTGGTCATGGATGTGTTGTCATGCCAGCTCCCGATGCCACCCCTTCCAGCACCACTCCACTCATTTAGTTTTATTCCTTTTTTGCTTATGGATTTTCCCAAATGAGTATGGGCATATCCTCTCTTAATATAACTCCATAATGTGCATTCATCCAATTTAATTTCCTACTAGTCATCCCATGACTGACATTAAATCATTGCTTCCTCTAGTTTCCCAAGAAATCTCCTCCCCAAGCTATGAAATCTATGTCCCATATATCAAATTATTTATATTTTAAATTAAAACAATGTTACAAATGTTAATGAGAGGGGGGTTTTCCCAAAGGGGTTGTCACATATCTCTTCATGAAATTATATTGGTCATGCAATAGGGAAATTTTACTACCATAGTTCATAAACTGAGCATTATATTAAGCCCAAATATGCTTGAGTATGTGTGGATATGTATTTTAATAAATATTTTCCTACTGAGATAAACTTAATGTCTCCAAATTATGTATAGGTCCGGAAGTTTGATTGTGAAAATGTTTCATTCCATTGTTGAGCATTTTATGCAATAGATCATGTAATAATTTTTTTCCCAAAGCGATCTCAAAACAATAGAATCTAGAAAAATAATTGAAGGTCCAAACGGTGGGAAGGTGCTCAGAGAGAACATTATACCATATACAAGGAAGAAGGGAACCAAGATAAGGAGTAAGTAAGCAATAACCATGAAGAAGTTCATGTCATAGAGGACCCACCATATTCAGAGATAAAGGAGGTGCATGTTCATCAATCCTATGTGAACAATAGAGCCCCCTTTGAGTTCTCAGGAAGCAAGACTGGAAAATAATTTTCTTTGGTTGATTAGGTAGATGAAGAAGAACCTTCAAAAAGTAAAAAAGACACATAGATGATTTCTTTGGTTGATTAGGTAGATGAGGAAGAACCTTCAAAAAGAAACAAAGACACGTAGATGATTCCTTGAAGTCAATAGAAAGCATGGGTTGGATCCAAGTTGGTAAAAAGGGAAAAAAACATCTCACTAAGGAAAATGAGAATTCAGTCAAAATCATATCAAAAAGTAGTAAAAAATGGAATGTAAATGTATTTGGATTTTTGGAGTATTTGGAAATTTGTTTACTAGAAAGGAATTATTTTTTCTTTTTCATATTGAGTACTTGCTTGATGGTTTCAAATGAACCAATGTGCTCAATCTCAAACCCACAGGGATATTGACAAATTTGAAGAAATGTAACAATTATGGGTTGAATCCCAAGTCCCGTTCTTTAATATAAACCTTCATATATGTTTATTAAAAAAAAGTAACTATATTTAATTTTGTATTTAGGGGAATCAAAAACTAGGTTGATATTATACTCACATGACATGAGGTTGATTCTAACCACTACTACTATGATGTTGAAAAATGAAACAAGAAATCCTCAATTTGATTTTGCCTTGATTAAATTGAGAAAATTTGAATTTCCACGTCAACATAAAACTTGGATGATGTTAACTTGTGTGAAATGGATTATGTCACTTAGTTTACTTAGTAAATTTGAGTTTTAGGAGTTAGTGTTTAGTTCCGCATGTGTGATTTCTATTTGTAGAAATCAAGGTGAGTTATCTTAGGTTGTTTTTAGTTAAACAAGTTCCAACTTTTGGAGGAACTAGTGAAAGGTTAGTTAAGTAGTGGGACTTCAGTCAAACTCAGTGATCATCTAGTTCACTGATCAATTAGCCCAAAATAGCTAATGCACGTAGAGAATTTGAGTTACCCAGTTGAGGTGGAGATTCTAAGGTAGTGTAAAATTAGTTGTATGATAGTCTTGAGTGTACATGTATTGCATGCAGTCATATGATCAACCTAAAGGATTTGCAAAATTCAATTGATGGAATTTCCTAAATAATAGGGGCTAATTCCTCAAGGAACAACACAAGGAAATAGGAGCTGAATACGAGAAAAATTTGACAAATTTTGGGTTAGAGGTCTTTAGTGAGAAGAGAGATAGGTTGTGCTCTTGCAGGGTGAGCTTAGTTGAGCAAAGAAATTGTAATACATCTCTATTTAATTTTATTAATGCAAGAGGCATTGGGGTTTTTAGCATATTTCTTTCCTAGATAAAAATATTCATTACATGTGTGTTATTCCTTTTTGCATGTCTAAAATTTTTGTTCTAAATTGTGAAATAATGTCTACATAGCAATAATGTAGATCTATAAAAATATATGAGCAGTTGCAAATATAAAACCTCATTTCTACATGGTATGAGAGCTAGATTCACATTAGAGCAGGAAATTAGAAGTTGTATCTCAAAAGTTCAAATTTGAAGATCAATGTAGGCAGATTTCTTTAGAGATGATAATATGGCCTTCAATGGACTAAAGCTAGAGTATGCCTTGGAAGGGACCTCTAATTTTGTTGCATGGAAGGACCACATGGAGGAAATATTGGATGACAATGGGTTGCTAGAATACATCAACATAGATGTTGCAAAACCACAACCATATGACGCCTAGAACCTTTCTCAGTGGAAGAAATATGTGACCAAGGTAAGGAGAATCATCTTGGAGGGAGTATGGGATCATATTGTCTCAAATCTCCCCTGAAAAGAAACTTTGTTAACGATGTGGAAAGCACTGTCATAATTGTTCGACAATAGTAGTGACCACAGGAAGTTGACGCTCAAGGATAAACTTTGAAGTATCAAGATGCAGAAGAATGACACAATTCCACATTATTTGAGAAAGTTTACATAGTTTCATGATGAAATTGATGGGTTCAGTGTTAATTTCCCTGAAGAAGACTTGGTAACCTTAGCCCTTCTAGGCCTTCCCAAGACCTGGCATAACTATCAAGATTCAGTGAATGGGAGGCAAAAACTACCGATTTGGGAGCCACTTAAGGTATGACTTGGTATAGGAGGAAATAAAGAAGAATACTACAAATGGGACTTCATCCAAGGTGAGGATGAGGAAAAACAATTATTGGCTAGAAAGGAAAATAAGGGAAAAGGGAATAAATCTCAATCGAAACTAGAATCCAGACAAGGGGGCAAGAAGAAATATTTGTCAAAAATTAAATGTTTCCATTGTCATGAATTTAGGCACTATGCTACAAAGTGTCCACACAAGAAAGAAAGAAAGAAGACGTCAGGAGGAGTAGTAGGTGAAACTTTGGCTTCAAATTTTGAGCTTGACATTACCCTCATTGCATGCATGTCCAACACAGTGATGGGGAGCATATGTTACTTGGACTGAGGTGCCTCGTTCCTTATGATGAGGAATAAAGGCATTTTCAATGACCTAGAAGAAAATGGCCTGCAGATGCAAATCAAGATGGGGGATGATGGAAGGTATAATGTGATTGATATTGGTATAGTCACCTTTCAAAGAGAGTCAGGCTCCTGCCTTATGCTCGAGGATGTCATATTCGTTGCAGGCCTAAAGAAAAATCTTGCCTCTATTGGAGTTTTGGAAGACCATGGTTATGATTTGATATTCAACAAGGAAAAGGAATTCTTGAGACACATAAGCATGAGATAGGTGAAGAAGTTTGAGTTTCATGTGAAGAACCTATACAAGCTACAAGTGGAGGATTATGTTGCATTGAGCACAAAGGCAAAGAAGGTGCAAAGCTGCGATGTCGGTGAAATTTGGCATAGAAGACTTGGCCATTTTCATCATGGCACTTTGAAGATCATGCAAGAGATAACCATAGGCTTGTCGAAAGGAGCACTTGAGTAGTAGAATGTATGCAAAGGATGTACTTTGGGAAAGTACACAAAAGCCACATTCCATGATTTGGACAAAAAAGCACATGTAGTCCTTGAAAGGATCCACTCTGATGTCTATGGACCTTTCTCGATAGCCTCCACTGCCAGACACAAATATTTTGTCATTTATATTGATGAATTCACATGGAAGCATTGGATCTTATTCATACAAATGAAGGATGAGACATTATCCAAGTTTGTAGAATTCAAGCCACTGGTAGAGAAAGAAACATGCAAGAACATGAAGGCTCTCAGGAGCGATAATGGAGGTGAGTATATACCAAACGAATTTAATTTTTTTGTGCAAAAGAAGGCATTCGATGAGATTTGACAACATCCCATAACCCATAGTATAATGGAGTGGCTAAGAGGAAGAATCGTAGCGTTGTGGGAGAAGTGAGGGAGATGTTGCATGATCAGGGCCTACCTCTGCATTTGTGGTCTGAGGCATGCAACACAAAATAGGTTTGCAAAACCAGATTGCTCATCAGATTCTTAGCATGATTACACTGGAGGATGCTTTCTTGGGGAGAAAGTAAAATGTGTCAGACTTTAGGATTTTTGGAGCCTCTATTTACTGTCATGTCTCCAAAGAATCAAGGAAGAATCTAGAGACGATAGAAGAATTGGGAGTATTTGTGGGTTACAAAGAAACTCCCCAAACTTTCGTGTGTACTTTTCATCCATGAAAATGACAATTGTGCGAAGGGATGTAAAATTTGATGAACACAAAGCGATGTGGGTGCTCTTTATAGGTTTTAACCCCATAGAAAAATTCGCTGCATACGAATTCTAAAACACTGAAAATAAAAATAGTGAGAGCATAGCACATAAAACAAATATACATAGAGATTTTCCATTGGATCCCAAAATCAAGACTACCAGATTGATTTTTCATTCTGTTCCTTTCAATGTTACAATACGTATATATACATGCCGAAGAATCCAATACCATGGACAGAAAACCATCGCACCCAAAACCATGTGTGAAAACCATGCACAAAATCATGGCTCCAAAAAAAAAATTCACTGGGGTGCTACCCCAAACCCCGTAGAGGGGGGATAACCACCCCCCTCAAACCCCCCGTACATGGGGGCTTCCACCCCACCCATGACTCCCTCGTTGCACAATCAGTGCAACAAAGGGGGGGAGGGCTCCGCCCCCACTCTAACCCTTGTGTTTAACTAGGGCAACTAGTTGTGGAAAGAATATAACATAACCCAACACTTTCTTGAGAGGGAGCTTCAGATCCCACTAGAAGAGGAGCTCTTATCTCCAAAGGAGGAACCTCAAGAATTTGTAGAGTAGCCACAAATTAAGAAGCAAAGAGTGGAGACAACAACTCCAGCAAAAAAATATAGAGAAGGTAAGAAAATGACCAAAGAAACTGAGAGCCTTGTGTAGGATGTCAGGGAGAATGTGGGTGCTCCTTTAAATCAGCACAGGAAAAGAAGGTCACCAGATTGGTACATTGGCTACATGGATCTAATGGTTAGCTTGTAGAGACTAAGCCATCCTCTTTCGAGGAAGCAGTAGAGAAATTGGTATGGGTTGATGCAATGGTGGAGGAATACAAATCCATTATAAAGAACAATGTTTGAGAAATGGTCCCAAGACCAACAGACAAATCCGTTCTAGGTTCGAGATGGATCTTCAAGGTAAAACATGCAGTAGACGAAAGCATAGAAAATTACAAGGCTAGATTTGTGGCCAAGGGGTACTCTCAAGTTGGGGAGACCTTTTCTCTTATACCAAGGTACTCATCTAGTAGATCAATTCTTGCTCTAGCTACCCAGGTGGGGTGGAAGATCCACTAGATGAATGAGAAAAAAAATTCCTCAATGGAATTATTAAGGAGGAGGCGTATATCAAGCAACCAGAAGGCTTTGATACTTTTTATCGAGAGTCTCATCTGTGCAGGCTCAAGTGAGAATTTTATAGTCTCAAATAAGCACCACGTGCTTGGTACACTAGGATCGATAGCTATCTCACTGGTTTGGGCTTCACCAAATGTGAAGCGGATGCACACCTCTATAATATATTGGTAGAAGGTAATTTTTTTATTATTGTCTTATATGTTGATGACTTTATTTTAACTGGTGATGAGTAGTTGATCAGATCTTGCAAAGGAGGACCTTGCAATACAGTTTGAAATGAAGGACATGGGTATCATGCACTAATTTCTCAGATTGGAAGTATGGAAAGTTGATGGGGAACTATTTGTCTCTTAGGGAAAGCATGCCAATGAGATACTTCAAAAGTTCTGCATGGACACTTTCAAACCCATGGAGACACCTCTAGCGATCAGCTAGAGGAAAAGTGAATTCCACTTCAAATGAGGAAGTGGATGCTACTGTTTACCAACAATTGTTGGGTTCACTGATGTATCTTCTGAACACACGACCAAATATGTGTTATGCAGTCAACCAGCTGAGCCAAGCTATGGTTAGGCCAACCAAACTATTTTGGAGGTTAGTTAAGCATGTTATAAGGCAACTAACAAGCACTACCCAGTTTCGACTATGGTAAAAATTGACATAGAGAGTGAAGTTGTGTAGCTTCACAAATGCAGGTTGGGTGGGTAGTCCATCAAATCAAAAGAGTACATTAGGTGGAATTTTTAGTTTTGGGTCTACAACGGTTTCTTGGTACAATAGGAATAAAATATATGTGGCAATAATCTCAGAAAAAGAGGAATACATGGCTTCCAGTCAAGTAGTATGTGAGGCAATGTTGATGAGAAAGATGCTTGATGGATTGTTTGGTGAGATGATGGATCCAACTGTGATAATTAGTGTTGCATCTAGCTCTTTGAAAAAATCCTTTTCAAGAGGGAAATTTGAGTTCCACAGGTTTAGGATAGGGGTGGTTGATAATCCCTTTCTTGCTGAGAGGGGGTAGTGAAAAATGCAACAAGAAATTCTCAATTTGATTTTGCCTTGATTAAATTGAGAAAATTCGAATTTCCACATCAGTAGGTAACTTTGATGATGTTAACTTGTGGGACTTAGTTCATGTCACCCAATTTACTAAGTAAATTTGATTTAGAGGAGTTAGATTTCATTTCTTCATGTGCGATTGCTAATTTGTAGCAATCAAGGTCAGTTATGTCACGTTTTTTTCCACTTAAGTTAGTTCCGACTTTCAGACAAACTAATGGAAGGTCAGTTGAGTAGTGGGAATTCAGTCAAACTCAAATATCATCCAGTTAACTAATCAATCGATCCAAAATATCTAGTGCACGTAGATAATTCAAGTTACATAGTTGAGGTGGAGATTCCAAGATAGTGTAACATTAGTTGTAAACTAGTCTTGAGTGTACAAGTGTTGCATGCAGTCAGATGATTAACTTAAATGAATTGTGTAATTCAACTGAGGGAATTTCCTAATTAATAGGGGCTAATTCCTCAAGGAACAACACAAGGAAATAGGAGCTCAAGCTGAGGGAAAATTTGACTAAGTCTCCGTCATAGGCCTTCAATGAGTAGAGAGACAAGTTATGCACTTGTAGGGTGAGCTCAGTTGAGCAAAGAAATTGTAATATATCTCTATTTCATTTGATTAATTCAGGAGACATTGAGTTTTTTAGAATATTTCTTTCCCCAAATAAAAATACTTGTTTCATGTATGTTATTCCTCTTGCATGTCTGAAATTTTTGTTCTAAACTGTGAAATAATGTCTACATAGCCATAGTGTAGATTTGTATCTTATGATTTTTGATTAAAACTCCATGAGTAGTTGCAAATCCACATCTCAATTTCTACATATAACTAATAGGTGCCTATGTATGCCCCTTCCACATGCACATATGAATAAAGGGATTTGAACCTCAAGACTCCTCTCCCATAACACTTCATTTTCACAACCATCACCAATTGAACTGCCCCCAAAGGATTGTATTTTTAATAAAATATATTAATAAAAAAATATATTTAATTTAATTATAATTATTTTATAAATCATATTAATATTTTAAATATTAAAAAAAATCGTTATAATGTTAAAGGAAATAGCTCAAGTGGTAATTGGTGGGTTCAATTCCCCCTTCCCACAAGTTATATTCTTAGGAGACATGTTACCTTGTGTGGCATTAATTGCCAAAGTTCTATTCATATGAGACAAGTTAGCTTGTGTGGAAAAGATTTGAACATGTTGAAAATCATGATGATGTAGAAATTCCTTGTAGATTTAAACTGCTAATTGTAATATGCTAAAACAATAGACTTGAATCTACTCTACTCATCAATAGAAATAATTAAACAATTGTGAAATCACGAAGCATACTAGAGAAATAATTCAATCAAAACATAACACAATGATTTCATGGGGAAATCCACAGCTAAAAACCCATGCTATCTATATATTTCATTAGTCAAAGAATATGAGAAGATTCCAATGCTTTGCTCAAGCCGAAGTAACCTCTACATTATCTCTATCTGTGTCATTGCTTCCTAGACAAGCCTATGCCAATACTTAACCAATTTTATTCTTGCCCAAGTCCCTATTTCATTGCATCATTCTTCAAGGAATTAGCCCCCTATTAATTAGGGAAATTCCTCATTATGAATTGCACAATCCTCATATGCCTTCCTTTGACTACATGCACCACATGTACAATTCATATGATCATACAATTGATAGTCCACTATCTTTGAAATCCAATCTCAACTGGGTCTTTCTCAGATTTGACATGCATGAGTTGATTATGAGTGAATATTCAATTTACTGGTTGATCACTACATGTAGCACCACTCCCCACTGTAGGTAGCACCACACTATTAGACCTCCCACTAGTTCCTCCAACAATTGGAACTAGTTTAATAGACTTTAATTCAGTTAGATTTGATTAATTAATTACAACTCGAAATAAACTCAACCAAGGCTCCTATAAATTAGGATACACTCTACATGACTCAATTTAGACCCCCAATTTGAATTAAATGAGCCAAATAAGTCAAATTAACTACTATAAGTTGTCATGAGATGTGGAATTACAATTTTATTCCTAAATTAATTCAAGGAAAAAATTAAATTAGGATTTTCTTGTTGCATTTTCAACACTCCCTCTCGACAAGTAAGGGATTCAAATCTATCTGCAAATGAAAAGCATCTAGAAATAGAAAAATAAAATCACTACATCAATCTACAATCATCTATTGGGAAAACTATGCTACTGCTGACTCCGCTACTGAGCCTCCTACTCTGTTGTCAACTCTGCTATGCACTCCTGAGTATCTGATTGAAATTTATCCTCCTACTACTGAATATTGTGGGTCTCTGTAGCAAGGTAATGATCTATGAGAAAAAAAACATCTAAATGGATCATGCCCAAATTTTTGCACTCTTGGGACTATTGCTTCATATCACCCCACCTCTCACCTGGAGGTATGGCTGCATATGATCCCTCTTCCCACTTTGCTCGAAATTTCCCCTTACTAGAGGTATCTACTTGATTGGATGTATCCACATGGCTTCCTCTTTTGTACTCCAATTGTGGATGCACCACAACTTGTTGAGGTTGCATGTTGAAAGGTAATTCATGCTCCCTCTCAACCACCAAATCTGTCCTTTGCCTTGATCCTCAAGGCTTTTCATGCATCTTGTACCTCAAGTGCATACATGTTCTTGAATCTCACATTGATCTATTCAACCTTTCCTGTGGCAATGTGTCTAAGGAAAACCTTTCCTTTTCTAAATATCAAATTGGAGCCACGATATTCCAATACCATGGCATAAACAAGATTCTTCTTTAGTCCTAGAACATACATCACATCTGTGAGCCTGAGAGGGGAGCCAGAGTCCCTCTAAAAATTAACTGTTTTGGTACTGGTTGTGTTATACCTCCTATCATCTCCAAACTCTATATTTTCTTGAGGTGTTTCTCCTCCAAGTCACTGAAGAGATCTCTATTCCCTGTCATATGGAATGAGGCACCGTTGTCAAGATACCACATGCTTCCCATTACTATGCTTTCCATGCATGGAATGAGAGTAAAATTGAGTTTGAACTATGAAGTTAGAGCTTCACATACTGCTGCTACTATAGGTTCCTTATTGCTTGCTTTCTATTGTGGACATTTCGTGGCATAGTGCTCGAACTTGTGACAATGAAAACACTTGATTTTGGAAACATATTTATTCTTTCCCTCCTTGCCTTGGGACTTATTTCCAGAGGAACTTGAGTTTCTCGACCATAAGGGTCGCCATCGAGAGGGTGAGCAAGTGAACTCCCGACTGGCCCTCCACCAAATAAGTTAATATAGGGATTTTACTCAACTCACCTACTTGGATTTATTTTCTTTTCTAACTAATTAAAAATCCTCTTCCACTTCTTTGGATGAGGTGCCATCTCTGGTGTTCCACCAAATCTCTTCTTGCACCAAGTCGAACACAAACTCTCCCACTTTGGTAGCTTCTCCCTCCCTTTTACCGAATCTTGGTAGCTCTGCTAGCTTTTGGGAAGGCCTAGAAGTGCTAGGATGACCATATCATCTTCAAAATCTGTAACACCAACACTTCCAAGCTCATCCAAAGATTGGGTGAACTTGGTTAAGTACTTTGGTATTGTGTTTCCCTTATCCATCTTGATTTTTCTAAGCTTGTCCTTTAGTGCTAACATCTTTTGGTCACTGGTGTTTTGAACAATTCTGTCAAGGCCTTCCACATCGCATATGGAGTTTCCTTACCATGGAGGTTCGAGACAATATTATCTCGAAGTCCTTCTAGGATAATCCTTCTTGCCTTTGCCACACATTTTCTCCTCTCTGCTAGATCTTGAGCATCAGCTGTTGAAGGCTTAGGAATGTCTTTGTATATGAATTCCTTTATCTCGTTGTCTTCCAACACTGCCTCCATACTATCCTTCCAAGAAATATAGTTGAAAATACCCTCAAGGGAATATTCGAGTCTCAATCTGTAGAACAACATCTTGCTGGCTCTCAATTATGATACTGCAAATCCAGTTTCACCTACAAAGGAAAAAATCATATTCTCCTCTTCTATAGTGATTTCAGCTCCGATACCATGTAGAAATTCCTTGTAGATTTAAACTACTAATTGTAATATGCTAAAACAATAAACTTGAATCCAATATACTCATCAACAAAAAGAATTAATCGATCATGAAATCATGAAGCATACAAGATAAATAATTCAATCAGCACATAACACAATTATTTCCTAGGGAAAGCCACAATTAAAAACCCCTACTATCTGTTTATTGCATTTTTTAGAAAATATGAGAAGATTACAATTATTTGCTCAAAGGCTAAGAAACCTCTGCACTATCTCTATTTGTTTCATTGCTTCCTAGACAAGCCCATGCCAATACTTAACCAATTTTTGCTTGCCCAAGTCCCTATTCCTTGCATTTTTCCTCAAGGAATTATCCCACTATTAATTAGGGAAATTCCTCAATATGAATTGCGCAATCCTCACAGGAATTTGTCTCACTACAAGAACCACTTGTACAATTCAAATGATCATACAATTGATAGTACATTGTCCCTAAACTCCAATCTCAACTGGGTCTTTCTCATATTTGACATGCATGAGTTAATTATGAGTGAATCTTTAGTTTACTTGTTGGTCACCGCGAGAAGCACCACACTCCACTACAGGAATCACCACACTACTAGACCTCCCACTAGTTACTCCAATAATTGGAAATAGTTTCACTGACTTTAACTAAGTTAGACTAAATTAATTAATTACAACTCAAAATAAACTCAACCAGGGCTCCTATAAAGTAGGAGACACTCTACATGACTCAAGTTAGACCCTTAACTTGAATTAATTGAGGAGAATATTCAAATTAACTTAGTTAACTAATACAAGTTCTCGTAAGATGTGAAATTACAATTTTATTCCTAATTTAATTCAGTGACAAAATTAAATTAGGATTTTCTTGTTGCATTTTCAATAGACGAGTAATTTGAACATGTTGAAAATTGTAACGAGCAATTCCTATAAACCCAAATGAGCAAGAAAATTTGAATATCTTGATAGTGAGGTGAATAGTGGTAACCATTGTCTTTTAATCCTATAGTATGTCTCAAATTAGTCCTCTAAATTTACTAATACATCTTAACGTTTAAGGAAAAATAAAAATTCGTAATTCATATTTGATAGCTATATTTGTTAGGTCCCTATACTACTAGTGTATCCCCTTATTGTTAGTAGTGCAACCCCCTTATTGTATTGTTGTGCCCATGTAGTCCCCATATTGTTATTATTGTGTCCCATAGAAGCCCACTATTATTATTTTTGTGCCCTTACAATATTATTGTTATGTGGGCTTTGATTATATTGTGACCCCTTAGACTCCTATCATTTGTATTATCCAAGAATTGTTCATTTATGTAATATAAAGGAGGTTTCCCCCTCGAAGACGCTGATTTTGAAGTCGTTGACCTATCTTTTCTATCTTTTTGTGAGCTGGTTGCATAACAATATCATTATAAATTTTATTCAATTTTAAGTCAAAATATATATTTAAATGAAGATTAGAGGATTTTCTTTAATTGAAGTGTAAAAGATTATTCCATATTTATATTTAAAGAAAAGAGGTGCATTTTTGCATCAAGAGGCACTCTCTAACCCTATATGGAAGAAATATTGTAGTGTAAACATAAACATTTTGACTCAGTTAAATAAATAAATAAAATGAAAATAATAAATAACATCATACAAAATAATAAAATTAATAATTTACCATTGGCACTTTTTTGGCTCAAAGTTTTGACAACCCATGGCTTTTCCCATGGTATTTGTTATGATGAAGCCTATTTAAAGGCTTGAGGAAATCCATCATGGAATGCAAGAAGACCAACTTAGGTCCATGTTAACTCCGGACTTGATCCCTCCTAGTGCTTGCGAGATCCAGATTTAAGATGGATCTAGGATGGTATAGATCAATTGATGGAGATCTATATTGTTTTAAGTAAGTTAATTTTATAATTAATGAACTCTTTTAGAGCCACAATTATAATAATTTTGTAGAAATTTGATGCATGAAAGAAGTGTTACAATGATCCAAAACTCATGCATGACAGAACATGAAAATTTGGATATCTTGATATTGAAGTGAATAGTGGCATCCATTGTGATTCAAACCTAGATAATTTCCCAAAACAATCTTCTGAAGTTACTGATTCACCAATTATGATTTTACACATATTCTATGCAATTTTAAATCAAAATATTATCTAAATGATAATTATTACATAATTATAAGATTCCATTTAATTAAAAGTAAAATATTTTTCCATATTTATATTTAAAAAAATGTGGTACATTTTATAGATTAATTGAAGGAGATGTAAACTGTTTTAAGTAAGCTACTTTTATAATAAATGAACTACTTTTTTGTAGCCATACATTTAATAAGTATTCTGTAAAAAATTGAGACATGATTTCTTTTTACCATAATCCAAAACCCATGCACCGTGGAGCATTACGATTATGGTTTTTTCTCACTTTTGAATCTATCTAAATCATCATATATCTAAATATTCCACCACTAGAGAGTTGTTTGTTACAAGATTAGATATACGTGTCATATAGCATAAGTGAGTAAAATATAATATTTTTTAATTTTAAAAATAACAAGATTTCTCACATCTTCACTTAAAAATCATAATTTAAAAAAGTCCTAACATAAAAAGGAAAATGCTTAAAAATAATGCTAAGTATTAATAATACATGTATAATCTTGTGGGCTAAATCAAGTCATTGAGTGCTTTGAGCTTTATGAAAGGAGGTATAATCTAGTGGGCTAACTCAAGTCATTGAGTGCTTTGAGCTTTATGGAAGGAGGTATTGAGCTTGATTCGGAAGTTCACTCCTTTGTTACATGTCTTACTCAATGTTATTATTGGGTTAAGAGTCATAATCAACCATGAAAAGATTAAACTAGCTATTTTAAGTGTTTGAAGGTTATTTTTACAGGGGTTTACTTTGAAAACTTATACAAAATCTTATCTAAGACCAATTTAAAATATGTTAAAAATCTAAAAATTTGCATCCCAATGTTGTTTATTCCTCTAAATCCATATTTTGTTTATAACAAGTGTTTCATGACAGAACTCAGTCCTCACCAAAGAAGGAAAATATTAGAAAATATATAATGAATAGTCATACTAGATATGAATAAATGTAAAAGTAATAAGTGTTTATTGTTAAAAGATAAGTTCAATAAGAACATCATTGTTTACTCGTAAAGCCTCCTATTACCCACCAAAAAGTGAGTAACCCACAACACAATTTCTTTTGTCCTCTTTGGATAGTCAACTACCCAACATCCCTATATGATCAACATATAGCATGACACCAGGATCCTTCAATTCTTGCGTCATTCAAATTTCTCTCCCATCTAACGTTCCTTCTTGAAGGAAGGTTGGTCATCCATCGACAGCTATTTTAACCATTTTTACAATCACCTAGTTTCACTTAATGTTATGGAAATACTAATATGGATGAAGGGGAAAACTAGATAATTGACTGATCTCAATTATATTCTTGTTCCATTAATTCATCTTAGAGGTTAGTCTTTCACTCTAATCCATTGGTACTTTCTCTAAGGCCTTAGGGTTTCAGAAAGGGAACTACTCATGAATCACTAATTGAAGTAGTGTGCCTAAGGTATTCCATACTTACCGCTTTCTATATTTCCCCTTTTTCATCTCCAGTTTTTAGGCTGGTGGTCATTTGTGATTGGGATTGAATCTCTTCATTCTTATTCTTGAGTCAGGGCTCAAAAAAATTAGACCTGGAGATTGATGCAGCTAAAAGAAAGATAAAATCATAAGAGAACCATAATGAAAGGAAAATGAAAAATGCAAAATATGGCTAGCATATTTGTTTAATGCATGTGCAAAAGTCTTGCATGAGCTCTATAACCATCATTGGCCATCACCTAGTTCCTCAATAATTTAATGCTTCACTTATAAAGAAAAATAAACTCTTATGTTGTCCCAACCTTGATGAGTGATAAGTTGCTTCATCTTAAAGGGGTAATGGAAAACATCAAAATTAAACTTGGGCTTCTAAGTTGTGCACCCAAATAAAGGCCAATCATAAAGAATAAAAGGACACACAAGAGGGGTGGAAAACATTATAATATCCTTAGTATTATTTGCACTAATTATTAGGGGATTTGAGCCAAAAAATTAAAACATGCATTTCTATTCGAAGGATAGAATTAATTTGCACAATTTCACACCACATGAATTACCCAAAAACTAAATAATTTTTACCCCGATCGGGGTGCGTGCTAGTGGTTGGAAATGCTTGCAAGAAGTAATGAGGTGTACATATGAATTATGTACCACCACCACTCACACACTCAAAGTGATGGGTGCGGTGGCCCTTAGCATGAGTGCCTGCAAGGGTGGTGGGAAAGGTGTAGAGACAACAATGGAGAGACAAGGTTTATAGAAGCAAAGGGTAGATAGGTGGGTAAGGATGGTGAGTTTGCTTATGGAGTAAGGAGCTGGAGCAGGGGAAAGGGAAGGCATCGATACCAACGGAATCAAACTTGGAGATGATCTACAATCGTAAATGGGTATGTTTCCTGGCTCTTCACCTCCTTTCCCATGACAACCTGGTTTGGTTTTTTTTGGGGGAAGAGGGGGATAATTGGAAATGGTAACTGGGGGAAATTCTGGGGGAAATTGAGGAGGCAATTGGACGCAATGGCTTGGCTATGCGTCTTTATATTGATCTAGCTAGGTATCAACCCTGCCTCTGGCTATTTTGACTTTTGATTATTTGGAAATGGGAACTCGGGTACACAACACCAAGGGCTGAGTGGCACTGATTGATGGGGTCTGGTAGGCCGAGGCTTTGAGTCTAAGGCTGAAGGAAACAAGGGTCAGTTAATATTTCATGCAAAAGCTTGGCCCTGCCACCGAAACCACTACAACTGCTGGGGAAATGGGGGAAATTCATGATAAGAGAATTACTAGGGTCCTTGAGGGTGATGATGGGTATGAAAATGCCAAGGGTACTACTAAAGCTTTCTGGGTAGAGGGGAAGGGGTTGAAATTTATAGAGGGAAACTTTTCGGTCGGAGGCTAGGCTCACTTGCATGGCCTCGACCTAGGATTTCCAACCTCATGACATATGAGAGGCACTAGGAGTGGAGGGGTGAGATGATAGAAGGGTTCTAGAGTTTAGCCCTTTCTAAGGACTGACTCTCCACCCATCTCACCTCTGGTACTAATAGTAAATGGAAAATGGAAATGAATGGGGAGGATGATGGCATCGAAAATGCAATTCAAGGCAACAAAAAAGTTATAGTATGTCAAATGTTTTTTTAGTTAAAAAAAATTTGATGTGAATAGGTTTTAGGTATCGTTGACATGGACCAACTTGCGAGACGGCGTGGATGTGAAAGAAGAGGCTGGGAGCCTAGAAAGGATAAGGACCTGAGCATGTCAGAGCCTTATAGAGGGAGGAAATCGGTAGAGCATCTTATAAGTGAAGCTGCTGCCACATATCATGAAGGCACGAATGAAGAAATCTTGAATCAGTTAAAGGAATGGGAAGAAGAAATTAAGCAGGGCACTGAGACAGAGGAGGATATGGAAAGTTGGAGGAAACTTGTCTTGGATCCTGGGAATACCAGAGGTAGGATAATGCAATTTAAGCACACATTGCACCTCTACTGGCTAATGAAAATCAATTTGGGTAAGGCCATGTAACAGATCTCGATGGGTATGGTTGTTTCTCTCCAAGGGATGCCGAGCTACAAACAAGATCTGCAGAAAATTCAGTTCCAACTTCATAAGCAAGATATTAAGCTAGACAAAATCGAAAGACACATAACATACACCCTAGAACTATCTGAGATGCCTGGAGAAAGTTTTATGGATCCCGTGCTAGTGTAATTGGCCTTGTAGGAGTAGAAGGAATATTCAGTTTACCATGTTTAATTTTGTTATACATGCAGATAAAATTTACTTTTTGTCATGCAAGTATATGTATAGCTAGAAATATAGAGTGTGTTCATCAAATAGACACATATGTAGCTTGGCTAGAGAGATTGAAACTTTATTGTTTTTGGATGGCTTATAATGAGGATAGGTGGCCAATAGACTTGGTTTCCCATTGGGCAAGTTGAGGCCACCTAGACAAACTATGTGGTAAATTTTTCGATTAGAATAGAAAATGGAAGGTCCTACCAAGCTTAACAAAAAAAAAAAACTAAATAATTTAATTGTAAAAGCCCAGAAATTGAATAAAATGGCATTGCTCCTACAATTTCTATTAATGGATTCTCAGGAGAAAATTTGCATAAAATTCTAGAGATGTGACTTGGTAAAAATACCTTGCAAATTCTAGTCCTTGGACTTATGGGTAATTGGACTTTGAGCTAAATAAATTGACCTTCTTATAGATGGTATTTTGGCCCTCCTTGCTAATAAAACTCAACCCTTTAATTGAGATAATTTGACCCTCCTCGAAGGCTAATAAATTCAATCTCTGGATAGAATAACTTGGCTCCTTGGTTAATGCAACAATTCAAACTTCATGTAAGATCAATGATTAATTAGGGTGTATTTACAACCACCGAATCCAACCACCACCAATTAGGGTTTTCATTTGATCATCAAAACTAGGAAATAAAATGAGGGTTTCTCCCTCACACCATAAGCTACTAGAGATCTCATAATAATTATCAAAACACCAATACTCAATCATATCCAAATGAATTGGCATATTCCTTTTCTGATCCTAATTGTTGGAGGAATGAGACCAAAGAAAGTGACAAAATAATAAGAACTACAAATTTGTGAGTAAATCATCAATCCCAGTACTAATTTGGATCCAACGTGCTTAATTTTAAAGTTCTGATCCAAAATGATACATTAATGTTGGCATGATACAAGTTGATTAATAAATGAAACTTCATGAGTGTAAAAGGAATATGTCATAATGTGTGACATAAATATTGTAGAAAAACATTATAAAAATAATTTAGAAGAGGGCACAATGTGTAAAAGAAATATTGCCATTATAAAGATAAATCAGAGTATGGCACATGAGAATACATTATGAGAAAAAGCATGCTTTTCTCCTAGTGAATTCTTGTATTTATATTTTTTACGAGTGTCTTTCTAGTGAGACTTATCCCCTTTTACATTTCAAAATACCATGGTTTACCAAATCCATGGGTGAATACCATGGGAAAATATAATAAATTATGATACCATGGGTAAATATAATAAATTATGATACAATGGGTAAATAGGTTCACAAAACCTAAGGGTGAATACCATGGGTGAGTATCATAATTACGATGGTAAGATTGAAATCATCGTGGCAATAGATTCTCACTTTAATATTATGTTTTATTTTGTTTATTATACTGCATTATCCATGGTTTTAACAACCATTTATATAAAATACTTATTAACTATGGTGATTATTTTCCACTTGGATCAGTCCTCCCCCCTTAAGAAGCAATGGTCCCCATTGATTAAAGTTCCCTCCGGGGAAGCCTTTGTTGAATAGTAACTTAACTGTGGGTTTGTGGTCACCAAAAACCAAGTGTTGTTGAAGACAATGATATTTCATAGTTACCCACAACCATGGGTTTGTGGATGACCCTTAACCATGAAGATCCGAGGATAGAGATACCTTATATTTCTTATGGGTAAGTGTGATGTTGATAGTGTGCGGTCTAGCAAATGGAATTTGGTGGCAATGGTTTTGTGTGGTTATTCAATAACCATGATGAATGAAGATATGAGGATAAAGGGGTGGAAAGGGTTTTGTGTGTTTGACCATAACCGTGTTGAGATAGCTTGCTTGCTGATTCACATAATAGAGATCTGGTGGCTTATCTTTGTAAATTATCACCATCTAATGAGTTTTTGTAATGAATTCCATAATATCACTTCTTTGTCATGTAAGTGATTCCTTGAGCAATAGTTTGACATGATCTCATGTTCTATCATTTTTCTTTTCATATGCCATGTGATTTGTTTGGGGTCAGTGAGGACAGTCTTTCAAAGGTTGCAACAGTTCGTGTGTGATCTCCTTGTACCTTGACCTAGTTGGGGACATGTGCAAATAAATAGACAAGAGAAGCCCCAATTTAATACCACTAATCGAGATGGTGGAGGAATGAGACAAAGGAATTGACAAAATAATAAGAACTAACTACTTTGGCTCAAGTGTACTTAACTGAAAATTTATCATCCAATTTGATACATTAATGTTGGCATGATCCAAGTTGATTAAGAAATGCAACTTCAAAGGAATATGTCATAATGCCCGAGATAAATATTGTAGAAAAGAATTATAAAAATAATTGAGAATAGGGTGCACAATGCCTAAAATAGATATTAACATTATAAAGATAACTTAGAATATGGCACATGCACAAGAGATTTATTTTAGAAAAATAATAAAAATGAACTCAAATATTTAATGAATTGATAATATCCGATGAGACTATATTATGAGAAAAAGCATGCTTTATCCCCCTTTACATTTCAAAATACCACGGTTTACAAAATATCATGGGTGAATACCATGGGAAAATATAATAAATTAAGATACCATGGGTAAATATAATAAATTATGATACCCTCGCTAAATATCATGGTTTACAAAATCCACGAGTGAATACCATGTGTAAGTATCATAGGTGAAATTGAAATATTCGTGTGATTAGATTCCCACTTTAATATTATGATTTATTTTGTTTATTATCATGCATTATCCATGGTTTGAACAACCATTTATAAAAATTAATTATTAAATGTGGTAATTATTTTTCACCGAGATCATTTTCATAAATTTTCCCCTCAAAATACCATAGGTAAAATATCATGGATCAATGAAATACCATGGCCAATACCATGGGTCATCAAAACTTACCATGTGTTTTCTCTTTATATCCCTTTTTAATTTTAATTATTCATTTCACCGTTTTGATTTTGATTTTTCTCTCCAAGTGAAAATGAACAATTAAATTGATCATCTTGAAAAGGGACATTACAATCCTCCCTATGTTTGCCTGCTCTCACACAATCTAGAACCTGCATAATAATACCACGATCCCAAATTCACCTGTAGAACGCTTCCACAAATAGTTTTTTTACCTTTCTAACATCTATATCATGCTTTGCCATCCTACAAAAATAACCCACTATAATGTAAAATTTCCCCCATAAAAGTCCCTAGATCCCAAGGCCATATTGGAAATTTGACTGTCTTATATGCAAACCCACCAACATGGCTTACTCTCCCATCACAATAAATTGTTAAATCATGTAAAAATGCTTCTAGATTTTTGAGTAGTGTCCCTGTACATTGAAAATCTTAGTCAGGGATCTCACTGAGGAAAGATAGTTTGAATATAAGAGTGGATATCTTCCTTGAAATTCTATATGAAAACCTTTATGAGACAAGGAATGGGACTTTATATGAATGGTATCATAAATATTCCCATGTTCAACCATATTGAACTTTGCATGAACAAATAAGATCTCAATATGATATATGGCAAGACTATTACCATTGAAAATTATAACAAGATCCATTTCCATGTGGGAAAGTATTCATAGTTTAAGCCAATGACACTCGCTCTGAAATTCCCATTCAAGAGGTGGATTTCTTCAAGATAATATTGAAATTTTTTCCAAGGTGTTAAGATTGGAACATATTAGTATAGTTAAACTAGGAAGGAGAAGGAAACACAAATTCTCCCATGATAATTTATGATCTTGAAATACTTTAAATTTTATGATAAAGTCCTTCATTGTATGGAGAAGAGAAATTTCATTATCCCAACATATTTCTCTTTGTGTGCACTTCCATAGTTCAACATATGCAAAGATAAGGCTTGGAACTCCTTTCAATAGACCAAGATCATAGTTTGAGTACGAAATGACCATATGTCCAATACTATAATTTATGATATTAGTGGTCGAAATCCACACATGATTCTCCTCATTCCCACCTACGAAAGAACTAGCAAGCTTCATATATTTTTGAAATGGAAATGATGGAATTTCTAAGAAACTAGCTAGAGAAAGGTGAGATGGAATGTGAATTTTTTTTGGAAAACTCATGTTCATAAACATAGAAAGTGTCTGAAGACAAGCCTAGAGAAATTTAGATTGATGTTCATTTTATTTCATTGGTTTTGGAAATTCCCGCATTCTAGCTTCATCAATTGAGTTCAAAACATCAAGAATCAAATCAATTGTTGAAGGGAATATCACTAAGCTTTGACAAAGTTCTAAAGTTGCACTGATAAAGAGTGCATTATATCTTGCTAATGTGATTATGTTGTCTAGGCTCTGAGCAATGGCCATAGCTTTTTCTTTAGAGAATATTGGAAATTGTTTCCCTGACATTGATTCCAACTAGAGTACAAACATCTTCACAACAACATTTGGTAGTAATATTTGTATCATTCTTTTAGCAATGGGATTTTGACACTTATCATTAATCTCCTCATTCGAACAAAAAGATAAACAAAGTAAAATAACATCAAGAATAATATTGTATAGTGTAATACACCACAAACTCCATGTATCTTGATTATCATTTTTAGGCACCATAAGAGTTACAAGAGATGATTAAATGAAAAAAATATCTTCATAATTTAATGGACTGGAGGTCCCAAATATCAAGGCTTCACACAAAGAGTCTATTGATAGTGCTAGATCTGCTAACATTCAGGGGATCTCACCGGTATGAAGTCCCAACTAGATCTCACACCATTTGGTATAGGGTTCCCATATGGTATGATGGCTTGGTTTCCATTTACTTAGAGATTTTCCTTAGCTCTTGCTATTCAACATATGAGAGTGTTACAATGGCATCCTCAAAAACCAAGGTGAGTGTGCTTGGTGACTGCATAATTTAACTGTGTCTAGGCTCTCTTACTACAAAAGGGGGAGAGTAAAGTGAGACTCTAAGTGAGAGGTAATAGTACCATCCAGGAAGAGACACATGCGAACCAGGAAAGTGTGTCCAACATCCAACAATTATTCTACAATGGAGGCAGAAGTTGTTAAAATAAAAGTACAAGGGAAGACCTGTCCACCATCCAACAGAGTAGTTCACAATGGATGTGATGGTCGTTATAAAAAGTAAACAAGGAAGGTTTAGCTAGTATCTTGGAAGTATTCCATAAGGATGAGACAACAATCATAACCTATACAACACATTCCCAACAAGGTAAGTACTAAAACAACTGAAATAGTTCAACTAGCTTAGTACATGTGAAACAAACATGAATTACAAATGCTAAAAGAATAGTCTTACAAACATCTACAAAACATGCATGAAAATGTGTTGGCCTTAACAAGATTATGTATTAATAAAATTTTCCAAGACACATATGTACACCATACATCACTAGCCCCAGTAGTGGGACATTGGAGCCACTCCTCCCTCCTCAAAGAACTGATTGAAAAATCTAAATTCTTCATGGCAGGAACCAAGGTTAAAATCCTTTCTCATACAATGGGAGGGGTATAAATAACCAAGGTTGATACTTGAACCTTATGACTCTTGGACTACACTCATGACCGTTCAACTTCGTATGACATTTCAACCAATGTGACGCTTCGTATTCATGTTTCTGTTGGAATTTTAATTTACATTACATTTGAGTTTCCATAGATATGGCCCATAATAGTGATGTGGCCTTTGACAGCTCATCACACAAGTTGACATGACACTACTGACATGGACTAGCTAGATGTGGTGGCAATGTCAAGCTGATTTTGTTGCTGAGTGATGGATGTGTTCTTGGATGTGCTTCTATTCTCCTCCACATGGCTTGATGCTGCGGGGTATTCAATGATCTTGGTCTTGAAAAGAAGTTGCATTCATGTGTTCCCTTCGCTTATTCTTGATGATCTTATTTTTTCCATCCAACTACAATTAAGTCTTCTAGCATGTTCATTCCTTCTTCATCTCCTTCATCATCCCACCATGATCTAACAATGTACATGTTCCTGCAATTCACTCATGACAGGATGACATAAAATCCAAAACCTCCTAGTCTAAGATAATGCATTATTATCCATGAACTGGGCCTAGGACGAATGATGAGCTGGGAAGAGGGCCTAGCAACTACACATTGCATAGTTCCAGGTGACGGGGAGGGAGAGTGGTCACTGAGACTACGCATAGCACAACTTAGGATTGATTGAGGAACTCCGGAGCATAGTCTTCACAGTCAGGAAAAATTGTGCAGAGCCCAATGGGAGGTAATATTGTGTTGTTGAGATCATCAATGGCAACTACAAGGTGAGATCATGTGTTACACAGTAATTTGTCACTGTCCTCATCTCAGTCATTCTGCTGTGTCATGTGTCAAATAAACATGTTCATTTCTTCCCACTAATATAATAATATTAAGAAAATGCTCTCTGATACTGCAAATTGACCCTCATTCCCTAAGTTTTTGCCTCGTCGTGAGTAAATCCTTAATATATGTGATGATCCCATGTCATAAATGGTCTCATCGCGATTCCGTCACAGGTGTACATCTGTTTCCCACGATGGTCAGGTTTCTAGACCCGACGTGTGATTATGAGCTATATATAGCGACGATCGGTCTGCATGCATTGTCTCCTAGAGATGCCATCGCAGAGACTTAGTTTATGGCTAGTGGCGATCCAGATTGGGTGAATTTGTTCCAACAATTGGTGTTATGGATGTCTCTAGATCTAGTTGTTGGGTCAGTTTGGGTCACCCTTCCCCCTTTGGAATGGTAGTTCCATCTTTTGTGTTACCTTCCTTGAGGATGAGCTATTTCTCCCTCATTTCATGGAGACTCCTTCTCCTATAAAAACACTCACCTTTGCTATGATCTGCTAGTTCTTTTGGTTGGACAGTGCTACTAGTGGCTTTGAGTTTGATAGATAGCTTTGGTGTGAATGTGACAAGTGTGGGATTGTTAATAGCTTGTAAGAGGTTGTGGAGTGCCCTAAATTTTGTATTAAATCTTGTAAGTGAGGGAGAGATATTGTTATGTTGGAAGACCCATCCTTGAGAGTGAATGGTTGAAGAAACATAATGGCTAGACTCTCCGAGAAGGCTTGCGACGTCAAGACTTGGTTGTAAGCTTTGCTCTTGATTTATTATTAATACAATCAATGATGATGTCCTATGTCTTGTATGTAATTTATTCAATAGCTCATGATTTCTTGACTTTATGAGTAAATAGACCATTGTTGTTTATCAGTTACGTGCTCTATTGTTTTCTTGTGGTGTTTCAGGTTGATTGCTCATTGAGGAGAAGAAATGGAAGCTGGAGCAGCGCAACGAAACTTCATCAACCGTCAGTTTGAGGTAGGCCTCCAACGATGACTATTTAAGGGAACCGATTGTTGTTTTGTCTTTGTTGTGACTAGACCCACTCTAGGGCTAGAGGGGTTGCCTCTATCCACAAAGGGAACACTTTCCTGCATCACAATTTGGCGACTCCGCTGGGGAGTCCTTCATATGTTTTTCCCCTTGTTTGCTCTTGTTTGATTTTGATTTGGTGTCTTTTGAATTTTGGGGTTGAACCATCAGCCTTTTGGGTTACCTAGGTCAATCTGGGAAATCCCTTTATTGTTTGTTAGGATAGATTGGTCTTTGTTTGGGAGTTTTCATTTATCTTTCATTGTTTTTAAGTTCATCACTGAAAAAAGCTTAACAGTCACGCCGACATCACCCTGTCTTTATTTTAAAGTTCCGTGTGTCACTGAATCCTGTCATACAGTCGCGACAATTCCTGAAATCGGCCCGTCGCGGAAGAGACATGTGCTCTTGTGACAACGTCACTCTGTTGTTATGGCTAGTGACTGATCATCCCTAGTTGCTAGTGTAACACCCGCAACAATTCCTGTAAATTTGTTTTTACAACTTTACCTCCTAAATCCACTAGTCTTGTTTATCCCCTGTTGTTTCCTCTCTCCCATTAGCTTGTTTTGATTGCTTTTGGTTAAGGTACTCTCTCTTTGATTTCATTGAGTGATTCTTGTGTTTTTCTTTTCAACTGTATGACCTAGCTATTTAGCAGTTTCATCGAGAAACCATTTGCTTGGGTTACTTATCTATCAAAGGTTCATCCACGACCATCTTATTGATTTGCTTGAGGCTTTATCACTGCTTGTTTTCTTGCTGGTTGATTTTCAGCGTCGATTATTGAACCAATTTTTTACGTTGATTCGATTTCTTCACTGCCAAGAATAGATCACAATTGTTTAGATCAATCATTTCACACTTGCTTGTTTGTCTCTTTAAATTCAAAACAAAAAAAAATTAAGGGATTACATTCATTTGATATACGAAAGTGAAAGTATATGTGCATTTCAAATCTTCATGTTTGAGAAATTGAAAAAGAGAATTCTAAATCTTTCATTAGTAGTATTCATGCATCGTGAGATTAGTGTATTGATGCATTGTGTTTCTTAGTGTTTGCATTTTCTTATGTTTGTTTGGGGACTAACTTTCTACTCTCCTTTAAGTAGGTGTTCTTCGAAATGAAAGATGCTTTACTCATTCTAGTTGCATCTTAGGGTTTTTGATATACGTACGGTAAGGCCTGGAAATTGAAACATAATTCATGGTCAACTTTAAAATGAACTGAATGAACTTAACAACACATTGGAACTTAACGCACATTATTTAGAGGCCTAGGCTAGAGACGTGCTCAGGCGTCGTTAAACCTAGTCACCATTGCTTTCACTTAAGGTTGGGTGATTCCTCTTTTTGTGACTCAATAGCTGCTAGTATAGACTTGTGCTCCCTATACCGTCGAGTATATATTGGGAGACCCCACTAGGTTATCATCCTGCATCCATAGGAAGTCGTGTTTTCTGCCTTACAAATTGTAATGCACCAAACACAACATTCAGGAAGATTGACTGTCATACGGAAAGTCCTTGGTTTTCATATGATCGCCAAGGTGTATATGCAATTTTACGAGTTGTTTGGTAAAAATTTTACATAGTTCTCTAGAGTAGTCACTTTCATTCCTTTTCAACTCCTTAAAAGAAAAGGTCTATCTGAGCACTTGTCCTTTTAGGCTCATTAAACCTTGAAAGAGAGAGAATCACCTTTTTGTCCTTTTCTCGACTCTTGAAACATGAAAAGGCCAATTTTTGTTCCCATGTCATAAAATTTACTGCCCATGAAATATTCCTGGTACTAGTTCGAGTTCTTGATTACAGTGCAAGTTTTTTTTTTAGTCTTGTTCCCGATGGCAACTTCCCTCGAGTCTACCAGCCAAGGTGTTCCCCCAATGGAACTCCTGGTCCGTTTCCTCCATTTGAAAATGCTGGTGCTCCATCTATGGCAACATTGTCTTTGCTTGGGTTAACCATCGGTTTGCCCGTGTGGTTGTTTTCAACCTCGGTGGTCTTAAGTGTCGTGACCCCTATTTTGCCATCTCGTTCGTCTCAATTATGACATGATGATTCCAAGTTTGAGCCTTCGCCTTCTTCCCTTGTTTCTTCATCTTCCTCTCCTCCTTCGCCTGGTGAAAGTTCTTCATTCAATAACTCGGTGGCTAAGAAGAAGAAGAAGAAGATGAAGAAGAAGAAGAAGTTCGATAAGCACGAGGCCCCCTGTGAAACAATTGGCCCGAGTACACCTTAGGTCAGAACACCTTCTGCTCCTCCGCAGAAGGTTAAGTTTCCTTGTAAATTGTGCAAGGGTGACCATCTTCTTCGTGATTGTCTTAGCATTCCGAGGGTCTTCAAAGTATGGTCTCACAATCTGGCTTGTTCATCATCATCCTCTGGAGCTCATGATGATGCTACCCTATCAACTGGCAGTGGTAAGAAGAAAGGGAACATTCGATTCCCCTGTATACTGTGTGAAGGCAACCATCCCCTTCACCTTTGTCCGTTCATGGATAAAGCTTCCTCTATTTTGGAAAGTCTTACAGCTCCTTCACCTCCACTTCCAGTTGGTTATCAAAGGTTCTCTTCAGACCCTCTCCCTGCTGGCAAAGATATTGATCTAGATTCTTCTCTTGTCCACCCTTCTCTTCCTGAACTTGGCTGTGCTCAGCGCGATCCTGACCAACCATTGGTTGAAAAGATTGTTGACTTGGATTCTCCACCTGTTGATCACTCTGTTTTGGAAGAGCATTATAATCATTCCTCTCATGTTCTTCTCATCTTGTCAGATTCTCCTAAGTCCAAGAACAACCCTCCTATCCCAACTTATTCAGAGGGTCCTTCTTCGATTCCTGTTGAGCATGGTGGAAATCATATGATACCCCCACCAGGTAGTTTAGTCGTTTCCTTTGACTGGAGTCATTTGACTGCATACTGATTTCCATCCTACATGTCTTTTCAGACTATAGTACATGCCTATGATAAGGCAATACCTGGCACTGTCTTGGCTGCGGGTGCGTCGGTTAGCCTCATGCCTTTCACTACTTGGCAAGTTTTGGGCTCCCCACAGCTTGTGCTTGTTACTTAGAATCTGTTGACATTTGATGGAGGACCTAGTCAACATTTATCGATCCTTTTGAAGTTTCTTGTTACTTTGGGAGGCAAAACTGTCTATATAGATGTGATGGTTGTCCAAGCTGCTTTAGATTTCAGTCTTCTCCTTGGCCGTGATTATATTTATGCCGTGGGAGCTCTTGTTTCTTCACTTTTCCATGTGGTTTGTTTTTCACATGATGGAAGAATGGTGGCTATTGATCAATTGTCATTCTTTAGTCACCCAGTGCCTTCTGTACCACCATCATCCCCCATTGGTTCTCATCCACAAGCAATACCTTCCCAGCTGCACGTCAATTACGTGGCTACCCATTTTGTCTCCGCATTTGCTAATGATCATGAAGATGGTCTTGTACATCATGTATTGAGGGCATTGGAACCCAATTTGTCATTAGTGCCTCATGACATTTGTTCCTCCCAAAGTGCGTTTCTTCCATCCCTCGAAGACCTCTTGGGAGCCATGTTTTCATCTGGCCCATGAATAGGAATCAAGTCCTGAGGAGAGTTCTTTTCTTGTGTCGACCTCGTTAAAGAATGAAACAAGGAGTCCCACAAATAGTTTGTCCCTATGTCAACCTCGTTAAAAAATGAAAGGAGGGGTATGGAGCATAGTTCCTTGTCTTGTGTCAAGCTTGTTAAAAAATAAAATAAGGAGTGTTGAGGAAATTTCTTGATCTTGTGTCGACCTCGTTAAAAAATGAAACTAGGTTATGAGGATAGTTCTTTTACTGTGTCAACGTCATTAAAAAATGAAGCAAATCTATTTCCAAATCGAGTCTTTGATTAAGATCTCGTAAAATCCAAGTCGAGTCTTTCCAAGATCTCGAAAGTGCACCTTCATTCCATCCACCTCATTGAATGCAATGAATCTTGGGGGGCATGTACCTCGATTTCTGTTATTATGCTGGGGGCATGCGAACTTATAACAAGCATAGTTTTTCATTTCAAGCTTGTGCAAACATGAAATTGAATTCAAGCAGAGTTCTCCATGGTTAAAGCTTGTGTAAACATGAACCCATACCCGATTTACATCTCGTGATTGCTATTTTTATCCACTAAATTCTGCTAATAATAATAATATAATAATATCCATTTTTAAGGTCACAGCCAAGCCAGACACCAAATTGGTGTATGAGACCCCCTTGTTTGTGGAACAAGGGACCCACCTCCGCACAACAATTTGACTGCTCAGTCTACAAAGGCATACATACTCTACCCCCCTCTGGTTTTGAACTTGTGACCTCTTAGGAGAAAACACATGTTCTTAACCATTAGGCCCACTCAAGCTATATGAGACTTCGTTGTTGCATTCCATTGTTGCCATCTCTTTGGCCAATCATATGCTTTCACTTGATTATTTTTCCTTTCCTGAGGAACCGCAGCGATGAGTGGTTTTATTAACTAGCCTCTTGACCATTACATGATTTGAGTAGTTCCACCATTGCCGGAACCAGTTGCTACCTTTTATACCACTCGTTCCTCTAGGACGAGTCACCTTTAAGCTCTTTTCTGACTCGTAAAAGATGAAAATATTGCCGAGTATTTTTTCCCTTTTTGACTTGTTAAAGAGAATAAAAATGGTGATCTACTTTGAGTTCTTTTCCAACCGTATAAATGTGTAAAGATAGTCAGACTTTTGTCGTTTCATGTTTGATACTAGTTACGAAATGATGTGTCTTTGATCGCTTTTCTACTTTTTCGAATTGAGACCACTAATTACGAAAAGTACTCCTTGATCGTAATGGTCAAGCAGTTCTCTCGGGTATTGTTTTCTACTTTTTCGGGCTTGAGGGACACAAATTTACGAAAAAGGACCCCCTGGAGTTTTATTTTTCGTGTCTTTTCAAACTCTCTAAACATGAAAAAGAATTCGAGTTTTACCTATCTCAGACTCGTTAAACCCTAATGACATTGGACTTGTCACCATGACGAGACTCGAGCTTCTCCTCCCTAGGGCTCGTTAAACTATTACTAGGTTGGATTCGTTCGAAGGTTGAACTTATATTACAGGCATATGCTATCCCTTTCAAGCTTGTTTTCAAAAATAATTGGGGTACTCGCTCGCAATGGTGGGGGAAAATTTGGAAGTCATTATTGGCAGCTAGTCACTCTTGAACATCGACACTTTTGCTTCTTGTCGGGTTGGGATATCCACACATCATCACTTGGCCTTCCGAGGTTTTGGGTTATCATTTTGCCTCATTCCATCTAATCTATGTTGTCTCCATCAAGCCTCTGATCCCTTGGTACCAAAATGCTGCCACATTCTGGTGTCGTGTCACCGACATGTTCAAGAGTATAATCCTTCTGTAGTTTACACCCTTACCTGCTCCTCTGATACTCTGCTTCACCATCTACCACTTGTTCCTTATCTGGTGTCGTTGATTGGGGGGAACATTGTGGCCCTCCTATGACGGATCATCTCCTATCGACGTTAGCTCATTATCCAGGGGATTGATCTAGAGATACCTTTTGGTACCTTGGAACTTGCATGCCTCAATGGCAAGTTCTTCGCATCTGATGATAGACTTTCATCATCGGTCTTCGATTGGTTGATTCCACGAGTGTTCAACTTCAGCTCATTTTTCAAACTTAATGGATTGTACTAGGTAGTACCTTGAGAGCCATTGGCATTATTGGTGGTTTCTCTTACGCTTGTTAACAGTTTTCATCATTAACTGGTAATCAAGCAACTTTATATCATGCTCAACCTTGGCACATCTATTCGCATGCTAGAATTTGTACTATGATTGGTTGGGTTTCAAGACCCTAAACTAAGCTTACATATGTTTAAGCTACATGGATTGGTTCGTGATTACATACATGACTCTTTGATGGTTGGATGCGACCATGCCTGAGTCTTCATGAATGGCTGCAACCATACCTTTATCATTATCATCGTCTTGTCGATTGGATGTCTACGTCCATACCACATACCTAGTTTCATATGTCTTTTGGATGGTTGTGCCCATGCCTAAACTATTTGTATTTCACTATCAAGGATATCAGTTGTGCTTGCGCCTGTAGGCTCTTCGAGGCGGTATTCCAGTTCAGACAGTTTTGTAAATCATTTCACCCCTCCCACTTTCTCAGGCTTCATGCTTTAGGGGGCATCCATTACACAATAATTTTTCACTGTCCTCTTCTCAGTCCTTCTGCTGTGTCATGTGTCAAATAAACATGTTCATATCTTCCCACTAATATAAGAAATTAAGCAAATGCTCTCTAATGCTGCAAATTGACCCTCATTCTCTAAGTTTCTTCCTTGTCGCGAGTAAATCCTTAATATACACAATGATCCCATGTCATAAATAGTCTCATCGCAACTCCATCGCAGGTGTACATTTGTTTCCTGCGACGGTCGGGTTTGTAGAGCCGGTGTGTGATTATGAGCTATATATAGCAACGATGGGTTTGCGTGCATTGCCTCCTAGCGATGCCATCACAAAGACTTATTTTACAGCTAGCGATGATCCAAATTGGGCGAATTTGTTCCAATAGTCGACCTTCTGGATGTCTCGAGATCTGGTTGTTGGGTCAATTTGGGTCGCCATTCCCCCTTTGGAATGGCAGTTCTATCTTTTGTGCTACCTTCCTTGAGGATGAGCTCTTTCTCCCTCATTTCATGGAGACTCATTTTGCTATAAAAACACTCACCTTTACTATGATCAGCTAGTTCTTTTGGTTGGACAGTGCTACTAGTGCTTTTGAGTTTGATAGATAGCTTTGGTGTGAGTGTGACAAGTGTGGGATTGTTAATAGATTGTAAGAGGTTGTGGAATGCCCTTAACTTTGTATTAAAGCTTGTAAGTGAGGGAGAGATATTGTTATGTTGGGAGACCCATCCTTAAGAGTGAATTCTTGAAGAAACATACTGGCTGGACCCTCCGAGAAGGCTTACAACGTCAAGACTTGGTTGTAAGCTTTGCTCTTGATTTATTATTAATACAATCAATGATGATTTCCTATGTCTTGTATGTAATTTACTTGATATCTCATGATTTCTTGACTTTATGAGTTAATAGATCATTGTTGTTTCTCGGTTACATGCTCTTTTGATTTCTCGTGGTGTTTTAGATTGATTGCTCATTGAGGAGAAGAAATGGAAGCTGGAGCAATGAAACAGAACTTCATCAACCACCGGTTTGAGGTAGGCCTCCAATGATGACTATTTAAGGGAACCAATTGTTCTTTTGTCTTTGTTGTGACTATACCCACTCTAGGGCTAGAGGGGTTGCCTCTATCCGTAGAGGGAACACTTTCCTACATCAGACCATGGGAGAAAGGTCTATGCATTTTTCTGAGGGAAGATAGGACAAGGCAACAAAGGGATCAGATAGGACAATTCTATGCAGTTTTTGGGAGTAGTGAGCCCCGATTGAGAGAGGACACTGGGGGGACACCTCTACGCAGTTATGGTAGGAAAAGTTGGCTAAGGTCTATACACAATGCAGAGTTCCAGTAGACATGGAGGAGGATTGATGGCTGATCCTCAGAAATGCACAGTTCGGGTTGGGCTTGAGGCAGCTTTTGAGCAATTCCAAGAAGGAAGTCAAGCTACTCAACTATGGGATTGCACAGTGTCACTGTCATCGAGGACAGTCTCTATGCAGTTTGAGGCAGTATAGCAACATCATTGAGGCATGAGACTATATAGTGAAGCTTAGTTGGGGTCCAGTGAAGGGGAGTGGCCCAGTTGGAATGATTTTCAGGAAAATGTCTAAGTGTGGGAGGCAAGTGAACTTATGAGGAACTTGACATTGTGATCACACACTTAGCACACTTTGACAACATGACATCATAGACCACTAGAAGAACATGAAAAAGCATTACCCTCTATAAGACTTTCTAGAGCTGACAATGGCAAGTGTGACAATAGAGATAGAACTTAGGACAAATGTGATGACACTTGTGCAATAGTGATTAGAATTTTGTGTATGAGTGCAACTGATGTTTGCATAGCTAGGAAAACTGAAACACATAAAGAAGATTGCAAGCATGATAAAGCAATCAACATGCCAAAATATGATAATTGGTCAATTAAGTAAAAGGGGTGAAAAGACTCCAAGGGAGTTCATGGAATGAGCGCGAGTGTTTGCAACCATAAAGAAAAAACCAAGGAAGGCTATGAAATTTGAGTACAAGACAAAATTTTGGAGGGTGTTGCAACTGCTACAACACTTGGTGACACACTGGTTGAATACTAGCTTCTCTGTTTTGGTTCACTTTTAGTGCATGGCCTTGGTCCTTTGGGGAGTATCGATTCACTTTGCATATTACTTTGGTTTGCCCACTTACCCCATGGGCAAACATGGTTCTCCTTGTACCTTCTCAGTTGAAAGAAATATAAGATTCAACCAAATCACAGTGTTTCGAATTGGGAAGGGTAGTTTACTCGCGAGCTTAAGATTTTGAGAGTATAGCTTTTCATCTCTGGTGTTGCCCCGCTGCCAACAAGCCTGGACAATATCCTGACGGAGTCACACTAGAACACAAGCATTGCTCCACTATGAGAGAGCCTAGATAGTACCCTGATGGAGTTGATGGCTTCACCTCTCTGTGCAGGAAGCCTTTCTCTTTTTTCGCCTTTGTTATTTTTTAAAGAGAACTCTGCACAGACACTTGTTTATTTTTGGGGTAGAAGAGGGATCCTGACTTATTGAGAGTGTTGACACCTAATCCTCATGATTGGGTGAATATATGTACATAGATAAATAATTAATATGAACAGTCATCGAGAGATGAACTGAACAGTCTCTCCCTCATGTATATAATGAAGACCTACCTGATGGAATAAGATATACGAATCATTTTTTGCCTTGAGGAGTTACTCCTAGTCTAACATGGTATCAGAGCCAGCTCCCTTTTTCTTAGCTTTTATGTCCTTTGTAACTCCCTAGTCTACTCCTCTGCTCTCCATATAGAAGCGCTACTCCATATAAAAGCACTGCTCTTCCATACAATAAGATGCCCATATAATTCAGTGCCTGTACGCTTCTCTATAATTCTCTTTCCATATAATTCAGCGCCTGACATTTTTGTTTTCCATATATTTTCGCTGTCCGTTTGTAGCCAAGGTTCTAACTATTCTCAATCACAGTTTACATAGCTATCATGCTACCACCATAGTGGCTGCCGCTATGACTCTCCTCCATAAGTCTAGTTTGTTGCCGAAGGAATCAAGTCACACTACATAAGTTTCTAAGTTTCTGCAGCAGAAGCACACCGTGGTTGATTGGCCCAGAAAGGGTTCCTTTTTTGGTATTTTTTTAACATTGGTCTGCTCCATATATACGCTGTTCACATGGTATTTTTTTAACACTGGTCTGCTTCATATATATGCTGCTGACATGGTATTTTTTAACACTGGTCATGGTATTTTTTTTTAACGCTGGTCTGCTCCATATATACACTGTTGACATGGTATTTTTTAACACTGGTCATGGTATACACTGCTCCTTGGAATAAGCACTATACACAGGTTGTTTTGGGACTTTAAACACTTTATTCAAAGCCAGATAAAGTAATCAGTCTGTTGGGAGGAGGAAGGTCTTTGTAAAATGTAGAATCTGCTACAACCTGAATGAAGCATGTGTTAGGTACGATAATGAATGCGTGCGCTAATAAATTTTTTCCAGAGTGAAAGATAAACACAATGTAGTTGATTTACATTGGCTTGTTAGTGTAGTTTTTGTAGCAATGACTACTGTGACGAGCTATAGGAAGAAATGTCAGTGCCCATACTGGGCAAGCAGACAACAAAATTTGGCATTTTCTTGCTTCCTGTACAGTGGAGAGTAGGGTGGGACAAAGATTTAGAACTGAGTTTTGACACTGATGAATGTAAAATAGGGCGTTGATTGGCTTTGCATTATTGTTTAATAATCTGCACTAAGTCAAAAGTTTTTAAATTGTAATTTTTTTTGTAAAAAAAATAAAAAATTACTATCAGAAGTACAATTTTACTATATATTGGTAGAAGTATTTTTCTATCAGCAGAAGTTTTTACAGAATGCATTCAAGCATATCCATGGTGGGAATAGTTCTCACTGACAAGGAGAACTATATTGAATGGTCCCGAATGATAAAAAACACCCTCATTTTCAATGAGTTGTGGAAAGGAGTGTGTGTCAGAGACGGAGACAATGAACCAATACAGCCTACCTCAGACAAAGAGCTTGTCATTTGGGAAAACAAGAACAACAAAGCTTATGCATTAATCGTAGCATCTGTAAATGAAGAGGTGAGTCGCCATATTTTGTCATATTCAATTGCCTTTGAAGCCTTACAAAAGTTGAAAGAACTCTATGACTCACATTCTGCACTTAAAGTTGTTCAGCTCATGATTAAACTCTTCACTCTTGAACTGCAAAATAATGATCCTCTTGCTCTTGCATCTGAAGTAAAGTCTATAATGAATGACATCAAATCCACAAAGGTTGAATTGGGTATTCCTCTTATCGCTTTTCTCAAGGCACTTTATCTTACTTACTCCAATTATCTTGATTCATTGCAAGCAAATGGAAATCTCAAAGATATCACCTTTGACTCTCTTGTGAAAAGGTTTGCTGAAAGAGAGAAAGATTTTGGAAAGAAGACATTCCCAGAATCTTCTGAAGAGGCTGTGTGCCTTGCTCATAAAGAAGAACATCCTACTCAAGATTCTTCAAGAGGAAGAGGTGGTCAAAGAGGAAGAGGAAGATATTTCAGAGGCGGGGGGGCAGACATTGTCAAGGAGAAAAGGCATATTTGCATTGCATTCACTGCAAAAGAAATGGATCAGATGATGCCTCTACATGCAAGCTACCATGGGACAAAATTGAGCAGAAAAAAACCAACAAAAAGGTAAAACTGATGATACATACAAAGGTAAAGCACCTCAATATTCTCACTATGTTGTGGCACAATGTAACATTGGAGTAAATGAAGATTTATTTAATACTTCACTTGTTTCTTGGAAAAATGATTGGTTGCTTGATTCAGGAGCAACCTGCCACATGACTCATAGAAAATATTTTTTTGAATATTTCACTGACAATGTTGATGGAGCAGTATACTTTGCAAACCAATCAAAAATCAAGCCATAAGGGCTTGGCACAGTTAGGCTTAAACTACCTGGTCTTCTAGACCTTCTTCTACATCATGTTTTATATCTCCCACAACTCAAGAGAAACTTGTTGTCCTTGGTCCACATCTGCCAGCAAGGTCACTCCATTCATAAGTTTGATGGCAAGCTTGAGGTAAGAAAAGCATCTGACCACTCACTTGTCATGAGGGGAATAGAAGAAGAAAGGCTTCTCAAGCTGCAAGGAACCTCTGCTCGTGCACAACATTTCTCATACAATTCTCATCATGAAGAAGGTACACTTCCATCAAGTTTATTATGGCATGCTAGATTTGGACATTTGAACTATGACAATCTCCGCTTGTTGAAGAAAAATGGTGTTGCTGGTTTGCCTACAATTCCTAGGAAACTTAAGCAATGTGATGCTTTCATTCTAGGAAAGCATAGAAAATAGTCTTTTCATGATGCAAAATTAAACTCTACATCAAATGATTGTTCCCGCTTAAAATTTGAGTAGAATAGTAGGGAGATAAGTTGAAAATATGAGTTGAAAACATAGTTTTTTCTTTTTTTTTTTTCTCTCCAAAACTTAATGAGGTAATATAATATTATTTTATTATTTCCATTGTTATTTTATAATATTCCTTAGGAGGCCCATTTTAGAACTCAATTTTTTTTAATGGGAAGAGGAAAAAATGGAAGAAAGAGTGCTTTCTATTCAACTAGAGGATTGGAAAGAAAATTGTCATAAACTTGAAGAAAAAATTGTTGCATTAAGGGCCGACCTATCAAAAGTGGAAACTATAGCATGTATAAATCATAAATTTATTAGGGGATCTGAAACTTTGCAAGATATTCTAAACATGCAAAGATCACTGGAAGACAAAACTAGTTTGGGTTTCAAACCCCCTAATCAAAATATGAAGATAAACAAAGTACTAGTTTTGCAGATGTTTTAAAAGGAAAGGAAAATCAAGAAAATACTATAGAAAACAACAAGGGTATGTAAGAGAATGATGTTGTAATCAAATCATCAGAGAATCAACAAGTGAATCAAGCAAGATCCTCAAATTCTACGCTCCTTCCTCGTAACAAAAAGTCGGCATTCCTACTCTATTTTATGGTTATTGTTTTTCTTGCCACAATTTTGGAAATAAGGCCATACATTGTAGATTGAAGATGTTTTCTACAACAAATATTGATAAATCAAGAGTCGGTCAAGGAACAAATAGCTTGATTTCTAATGGAAATAATTCATTTTCTCCACTAGTGAATGAGATCGAATGTTTTAGACGCAATAACTTTGGTCACAAATCTAGTGAGTGAAGATCTAGCTTTACAAACTCCTTCATGCAACATACACAAGGGAATTCTAATTAGAAAAAAAATGCAAGAAGATGGAATAAGGCTACAAATTATGAGAATTGTTATCTTGCTTTCATTGCTCATGATCAACATCAGAAGTGGTTGATTGAAGTGGACGCTCCAAGAAGTTGATCGATGATAAGAGAAAATTTTTGTAGCTAAAAGGGTATGAGAAAGGCTATGTTGGTTTAGGAACTGATGCAACAATACCCATCAAAGGAAAATGAACAGTTAGATTGGACAAGAATACCAAGGCTCAAAATTTACTCTATGTTGATGTCTGAAACAAAACCTCCTTAGTGTGAGTGAGATAAGAGATAATGGGCACAAGGTGATATTCAGATCTAAAGAATGTGAGCTAAAAGATGAAAAATATGGAAAATTGGTGGAAAAGGCAATCAGAAGTGATAACAAGTATATATTTGATGATACCATGCACAATTGTTGCATGAGAAAAATTGAAGAATCTTGGTTATGGCATAGGATATTGGGTTATGTCAATTTTGACAACCTAATCAAAATTAGTAAGATTGGAGAAGTTAGAGGATTACGAGGGTTGTCTAAACTAGATAGCATAATAAGAAAATCTTGTGAAATTTGGAAGAAAACAAGAGTGCACTTCAAATCAAAGGAGTTCTCTACAATTAGATTATTGGAACTAGTGCATATAGACACAGGTTAACCCACAAGGAAGAAAATCCCAAGAGGAGAGAGATATTTCATATTATTGGTTGATGATTTCACTAGAGCCACCTAGATTATGCTCATGAAAGAAAAGTCTGAAGCTTTCAACAAATTTAAGTATTTTAAGGAACTCATTGAGAATGAGATTGACTTAAAGATAAAGTGTTTGAGATATGATAGAGGAGGTGAGTACATGTCAAAGGAATTTAATGATTTTTGTGAGGAGTATGGGATCGAGAGGAAATATTCCATAGCTATAACACCTCGACAAAATGGCGTAGTTGAGAGGAAAAATAAGTTGGTACAAGATATGGCATGTGGTATATTAGATAAGGCTGGTGTGGAAGATACTTTTTGGGGAGAAGCAACTCAAACAATAGTATATTTGGCCAATAGAGTTATCATTAAACCTAAAAGTGACAAAAATCCATATGAGTTGTGGAAAGGAAGACCAACAAAAGTTGACCACTTAAGAGTCTTCCGAAGCAAGTGCTACATCAAGAGGACTGCAGACAAGCTTGGAAAATTGGAAAGTAGAGATGATGAGGGCATATTCCTTGGCTATTAATACAAGATAAAGTGATACAAATGATACAACAAGAGGACCAAAAAGGTAATTGAAGGTATTTATATTGTTTTTGATGAAGCATTGCCTAAATCTAATGATTCCAAAGATGTTGCGGTTGATCATGATTTCATAAAATATAAGGATCAAGAAATTTCAGGCAAGAATGAAGAAGAGGAAGAGGAAAGGAATACATCCACTACAAATAAGGCTCCTCCAAGTCACATTCAAAAGAAGCACCCAAAAAATAAAATACATGGGAAAAAATAACTTGGAGTGTAAACAAGGAAGAAATTGTTGGACAACTTCAATTAAGCACATTATGCATTATTGTCTAAAATAGAGCGCAAAAGCTTCAATGAGGTTAGAGAAGATAAAAAATGGATCAAGGAAATGAACAAAGAGTTAGATAAGATTGAGAAGAAAAACACATGGGATCTTGTACCAGGGCCAAAGGAAAAAAAACATCATTGAACCAAGTGGGTCTTCAAGAACAAAATCAATGAAGAAGACAAGCTAGTAAGAAACAAGGAAAGATTTGTGTGCAAAGGGTATACTCAAGTAGAAGGTATTGGCTTTGATGAAACTTTTGCACTGGTAGCTAGAATAGATGAAATTAGATGTTCTTTTTCCTTTGCATGCTACAAGAATGTTAAAGTTTATCAAATGGATGTTAAATCAACTTTCTTAAATGGTGATCTAGAAGAGGAAGTTTGTATAAAACAACCTGAATGTTTTATATTAGTTGATGATGAGAATCAAGTGTGTAGGTTGAAAAAGTTTCGTTATGGCTTGAAACAATCTTGAAGGGCATGGTATGCTGAATTAGATAAAAATCTATAGCAACAAGGCTTCAAAATGGGATCAATGAAAAACAATATATATATCAAATTTGAAGGTGATCACTTTCTAATCATTGTTTTGTATGTAGATGATATCATCTTTGGGAGTGATTTGGAGGAGATGTGTCACGAATTTACAAAAGAAATGGAAAAGGAGTTTGAGATGTCATTGTTGGGTGAGATAACATTGTTCCTTGGTTTGCAAGTTATTCAAACTGATAAAGTAATATTTGTATCACAGTCAAAGTATTTAAGGGATAAATTGAAGCAATTTGGCTTGGAAGATTGCAAGTGAGTGAGAACGCCTATTGTAACTAGCTACAATTTGAGTAAATATGATGAATTTCTAGAGGTAAACTAGTCCATGTATCGTTTGATGATTGGTAGTTTATTGTATCTAATTGCTTCTAGGCATTATATCATGCAAGCTATAGGATTGGTAGGAGACTCATCTTAATGCAGCAAAGGGATATTCAAGTATCTTCAAAGCACTCTTGATTATGGATTGTGGTATCCTGAAGGTAATCATTTCAATTTGATTACATTTACTAAAGCGTATTGGGATGGTAGTATTGATGACAGGAAAAGTACTTCAAGAGAAACTCACGTTTTGGGAGATTGTTAGGTATCTTTGGAAAGGAAGAAACAAATTTCCATCTCTTTATCCATTGTTGAAGCTGAATATATAGCAACAACCTCTTATTATGTACACATACTGTGGATGAAACAAACCCTTCAAGATATGCATATTGAGTATGTAGATCCTCTTCCTATCATGGTTGACAACACAAGTGCAATAAGAATCTCCAAGAATCCATTTATTCATTCCAAGGCCAATCACATACCAATAAATATCATTATCTAAGCGATCAAGTGGTCAACAAAGTTGTAAGGTTGGAGTATGTTGCCTCAAATGAAAAAATTGCAGACATATTCACTAAGCCACTTTCAAGGGAAAATTTCTAATACCTTAGAGAGAAGATGGGTGTTATGCCTTTTCAAATGCGTTGAGGAGTTTTCCATGGAGTTAATTGTTGTCATCAGAATACTACAAGGAGAACTTTCAACTACAAATTTTGAAGAATAGGTGATGATTTCTTGTTTAGATGCCTATGAAAGAATTATGAACTATTTTTCTTGCTTCTTCTTTCTCATTTCATATGGATTTCTTCTTCAAGTATATTCCTTCTTCAGAATGATATGATCTCTTATATATTCAAGGGGAGAGTGTTCAACAAGTTAGGGAGATCGTTTGGTGCAACCCTTCAGGGGGAGTATGTAAACATTGGCTATGTATCTCATTATTTATATGTACTTTCTTTTTCTATGTAAAACCCCTTGCCATTGATGTCAAAGGAGGAGAGAGACTGAGTTTTTTATGTGCTTAGATTGAGTTGTTGTATGTAAATGTAATCAAATTAGAAGATATAGTTTGATATCAATTGCAAAGGGGGAGTTTTTTGGAAATTTTATGTTTCCATGGATGTCACCTGTTGTAATTCATGAACTCATGAGTCACTATGTATGCATTCTGAAGGGTTTCATGATGTGCAAATTGTATTCATAGTCTCAAAAAGTCTATAAAAGAGATTGTCATGATGTATCACGCTCTCATATGAAGCTGAGCTACAAGTTTTCTAGAGGCCTTGTAATTATGAGTCTATTTCAATGTACTAAGTCATAAGCATGCCTTTTGAAGGTTATTACTATGTGTCATGACATCAAAATGGTTGGGAGAGCTTGTCAGAGTGCCTTGTTCACCATCATGAAGCTAAGTTTTCATCTGCCTTTAGGAAGGAAACTATATGAGGGGTAACACATGCTATCTAGAGTAGATAGAGCATGAGTAATGTAGAGTAGAAGCCTAGAAGAGAGCATGGACTAGAGAAATTTTTTGTCTAAAATGGGCCTCCTACGGAATATTATAAAATAATAGTTGAAATAATAAAATAGTATTAGATTAAATCATCAAATTTTAGAGGGAAAAAAGGAAAATATATTTTTTCAATTCATATTTTCAACTTATCACCCTACGATTTTACTCAAATTTTGAGCAGGAGCACTCGTTGGATGCAAAATTTAATTCCTCATCCAAGGAGTACCCATGTTGCATACTTTAGATGGACCCTGCTACAAAAAATGAGAAATACATGAAAAGACATTATTGATCATGATTTTTCATGTATATCTCATTTTTTGTGTAACTCATACTTTCAATGAACCCTGCTACATGAAAATACGTGATTAATCAATTTTTTCATGTATTTCCCATTTTTCATGTAGAAGGGTCCATAGAAAGTATGCAACATGGGTACTCCTTGGATGAGGGATTGGATTCTGCATTCAACGAGTTCTCCCACTTGAAATTTGAATAAAAATGTAAGGAGATAAGATGGAAAGACGAGTTCAAAACGCAGATTTTTTTTTTAATATTTTTATTTTTGCCCCAAAAATGGTGAATCATTGCCCATGGTTGACATCATAATATTGAATCCTATTATAAATTTGATTTTTTTATGTAACCAGATCACAAAGAAGATAGATCAATGACTTGAAAATTACCCTCTTTGAGGGGACAACCTCCTTTACATCACATAAATTAACGATTCTTGAATGACACAAATGACTAGATCTCTGTGATATATATATAAGAGTCTAAGGGGTCACAATATAATTAGAGTCTACATAGCAATAATAATGTAAGGACGCAACATTGAGAAACAACAATATGGGGTCTACATGGGAACAACAATAGCAATAAGGGGTTACACTAACAATAACAATAAAGGGGCTACACTAGTATTATGGGGACCTAACATTCCCATATCCTTCAAAAATGTGTTTTCCTCAATGCTTGAGTAGTTTTGGATGCTTTTGTATAAAATTATCATCCTCTCACATGGAATCTTCAATAGGTAACTTGTTGAACTTAATGAGATACTCTGAAATTGATCAATTTCGTAGCTATCGGGTTCTTGTTTCCATGATTGCTTAAGGTTCCAATATGATTTTTACTTCTTTTTCAATTTCTAGAAATGATGTTTGAACTGGGAGCTTGTCACTGATAACCTTCATTAAGCATGAAACATGAAAAACTAGGTTTACTCTGGAATGTGTAGGCAACTCAAATTTGTATGTTGTAGTACCAATCTTTTGCAACACCTTATAAGGACCGTAGTACTTGGGTGATAATTTATTATCCTCCTTAGCTTTCTTGAGGGAAGTTTGTTTGTATGGTTGTATCCGTAAAAATACACAGTCGCCTACATAAAAAAATGTTTCATTGCAATGTTGATCGACTTGTTGTTTCATTCAATTCCATGTCAGAGTGAGCTTAGCCTTTAAGAGTTAGAGAACTTGTTGTTGTTGCTCGATGTGATCTTCCACTTCTTGAACCTTAGAATCCCCTATTAAATATGATGTGATGGATGGTGGATGATATCCATAAAGTGCCCTAAATGGGGTTATTGTTCCTACAGTATGGAAGGAAGTGCTATACCACCATTTAGCAAGTGGTAACCACTTGACCCATTTTGTTTGTTTATCAGATGCAAAGCAAAAAAAGGTATCCTTCCAAACATTTGTTCACTATCTCATTTTTCCCATCAGATTGAGGATGATAAGATGAGCTATGATCTAATCGAGTACTTAGATAAGAAAAAAAAATTGTCCAAAAATTTATAGTGAAAATGGGATCTCTGTCACTTACAATAATCTTTGGGTTTCCATGTAGCTTTTGAATTGTTTCCATAAATGCAGTAGCAATTGCACTAGCTTTAAATGGAAAAGATAATGCAAAAAAATGTGCATGCTTGGTAAGTCTATCAACTATCACCATGATGACACTCTTTCCTTAAGATTGGGTAAACCTATGATAAAATCCATTGAAAACTCCTCCAAACGTTGACTTGGAATGGATAAGGGTTGTAACATACCTGAGGTCTTAATTGTCTCAACTTTATTTTGTTTGAAAAACAAATATTCTGCGACAAAGTTATGAATATCATATTTAAGGCCATCCCAAAAGAATTCCTTCTTGACCCTGTGGTAGTTAAAAAAAAAGTCGAGTGCCCTCCTAAGGGGGAGGTGTGAAATTCCAAAATAATATTTTGTTTGAGTTTGGAATTCTTATAGAGATATAAGCTATATTTGTACCATAATGAATCATTTTTCCAGATAAATGTATAAGATATATTGGTATCTTTCTTCAACAATTGAATGAGTGTCCACACATCTTCGTCATTCTTCCATTCATCCCTTACTTTAGTTATCCAATCAGGTTGGATAATATAAATGGCACAAAGAAATGTTTCCACATCCTCATCCTTTCTTGAGAATACATCTGCAAAAATATTTTTCTTCCCTTTTTTTCAGATGATTTCAAATCATAACCCAACATCTTGGTGACCCACTTTTTTACTCTTCTGAAGAAAATATTTGTTTCAAAAAGTATTAAATACTACTGTGATTTTTGTTTACCTTGAAGTGTCTACCCATTAGGTAAGGTCACCATTTCTTTAATGTAAGTAATATTGCCAACATCTCCTTCTCATAAATAGGCTCGTGTAGATTAGACAACTTTCAAAATAAACGTGTCTTCCTTCTTGCATTAAAATAACACCGATTCCATTTCTTGAGGCATCACATTCCACAATAAAGGATTTTGTGAAATCTGGTGTAGCTAAGACTAGTGCTTGGCACATTTCTTCTTTAAGATGTTCAAAGGCCTTGCTTTTGGAGTCTAATAAAATGCATTTTTATTCAGTAATGTTGTTGGAGGCACTGTTATTCTCCCATAATTCTTAACAAACTTGTGATAATACCATGTCAATATGAGGAGTCCTTAAAGATGATTTAGGGCTTTGTGGATTTTCCATTCCATAATGGATTTAATTTTGTTAGGGTCTACCGCAATACTGTCATGAGATACAATATGACACAAATATTCCACCTCTTGTATTCCAAAGAAGCATTTGGAGGTTTTTTCATATAATTGTTTCTCCTCCAATGGTTTGAGTACCCTATCAACATGATCCTTCCAAGACTTACTATAGATTAGTATATTGTCAAGAAATAATAACACAAATTTTGTAAGGGTGGGTTTGAAAATGGAATTCATCACAACCTTAAAATGTGGAAGGTGAATTAGTAAGGCGAAAAGGCATGACTAAATATTTATAACTACCTTCACGAGTACTTGTTGTCGCTGCGATAAACACCCTCCAAAATTTTGTCTATACTTGAATTTTGGAGCCTACTGTGGATCTTGCGATCAATCGTTCCATAGTCACTTCTCGGTCGGTTGATACTCTGTTAAGTCCTCGAGATCCCTATTTTGATTGTAAGTGTCGAAGCCACCTTCTCACACATGCTTAGTCTATAATGAATGCATGAGCACATTTATTCACATAAGCTTGAATAGGCCTAACATAGTCCATAACAGTCAGTGTGCATTGTCATTAATAGTCTCTCACTTTTGGCTACGTTTGTTCTTCTATTTCAGTGAGTTTTTCAAACTGTTTCTTTTGCACACTATCATTTTTTCTAGTGTCATTTTCATGTTATCTTTTCTCTGACATGTGTTTCTTTCAACATCATTCACATATCTCAAGTTTCATTTACACTTTTATATTCATATCACAAATGTCGTCTTTTGGCATGGGAAGAGTTGCCTATCGAGTAAAGTGTAGTTTTGGTTTTTTTAGGAGGTACTATATGCATTAATGAGTTTTTATTACCATTTAAACATGCATCACACTCATTTCCAAAGTTTCAAGTGCTATTGCACAAGTGTCATCACTATCGTCACATTGTGTATCTTAGTGTCACACTTAGACTGAGATGTCATAATGTTCTCATATTGAGGAAAGAATGTTGTTCATATCTTCTGAGTGTTTCATGTTTTGTCACAAGTGAACTAAGTGTGTGATTGTGTTCATGTCTAGTTTTTTCATATCTTCCTCTCAAAGATCTGCCACTTAGTCAAATTTGAAAAAATCATTGATTGAACCACTTGATCTCCTCAATCCAACTTGAATTGCACATTGTGTAGTCTCAACCCTCAAGAATCAACCTTGTGTCTTGGCATTGCATAATGTGCAGTTTATTCCTTCAAGAACTCTACATTGCACAATGCGTAGTTTCTTCCTTCCAGAACTATGCACTGCGTAATCGCAGTACTCAGTCCTAACCCTTGAGCTCTAGAAAAGTGCCATCATTACCTCTAGTTAGCCTTCTCCACACACTATGCAATCCAAAACATCAAGCCTCAACCTTGAGCTCTTGAACTATATAACTGTGTATTGACTTGCCTTCTATCCCTCTTGAACTTTGCATTAGGAAACTTTAAGCCTCAAGCCTCAATCCTGAGCCCTTTAGCCCCTCAATTTTGTAACCTTCTAGCCTATTCTCCCATCTAAAATACACACTAGGAAAATTCAAGCCTCAAGATTGAATTCCTGAGTCCCCCAACTACAAAGTCACTCAGCCTAGGCCTTCATAACTGTGCACCATGTAGTCTGAATCCTCAAGCCTCTAGGTTGGGCTCTTGACTCCCTCAATTGCATAGTGCCTCTTCCTAGGCCTCCAAAACAATGCATTGCATAGTCTCAAGCCTTAGTCTTGGACCTTGACCTCTGGAACCATGTAATCCCTTATTCAATCACTCGACCAGTCACTAGTTCCATCCCCAACAAGTGATTTCATGGAGCATGTTATATTAGGGGTTTATCAGATTGATGTTGTCTTGTCATGAGGATTGCAATCATAGGTGTTTTTTCTTACGATGATAGGATGATGATGAAGGAGATGGAGAAGGAGACCATGCTAAGAGACACCTTTGGAGCTAAAGAAACTAGATGATCATCATGTGAGAAGACGAAGGAACACAATATTAAAAAACATACATAAGATCAATACCACATTTAAGACTCATTATCTTCAAGCCACGAGAAGGAGAAACAAAATACCATGTTCTATATATCAAGAATACACAAAGAAACTAGCAACAAAGAGTGACTTGACACTATCACATCATCATGTAGTCAATGTAATGTGATGTTGTGTCATGAGTAATCATGTGCCACATTATTTTTGTGGATTATGTAAATTATTTAATGGAGAAAAAATAATGTAAAGTGGAAGTCCAAGAGTCATTCGTGTAATTTGAAAAGTCATGTAGGAAGTTAAAAGGTCATAGAGAAGTCGAACAGTCATGAGTGTAGTCCAAGAATCACAAGGGAGATGAAGGATCACTCCACTTGTTGTATGTACACCCTCATTGTATAAGAAAATGACTTATCACCTTGACTTCTCCCAAAAGGCATAAGAGAGACAAAGTCAGTACTTTTGGGGAGAAATATGTGGCTCCAATGCTCCACTATTGGAGTTAGTGATTTTTGTTGTATTCATGTATCTTGGGACTTTTACTTAATATTTGAAGCCTGATGGCCAACATGTTTTAATGCATGGATTGTGAATATTTGTAAGATTATTTTGTGAATATCTGTAAGACTATTTTGTGAATATTAATGATTCATGTTTTATTTCACCTATACTAAATTATTTGAACTATTTTGATTATTTTACTACTTATATAATTGAAAATGCATTATAATGGTTGTAAGGATTGTCCATCTATGTGGACTATTCTGCTTGATGTTAGGCTATTCTATTTTCACTTGCGCGCGCCTCTACTAGGGTGGTAGTATTACCTCTCTCTTATAGGCTCACGTTTCCTCCCTATGTAGTAGAAGAACCTTAATACACTTGAAACTGAACATTAACCAGGCACAATTAATTTCTTTTCATAAAGGCACATAAATACTTCTCTCTCTTTCTGATAGCTAAAAGCGAGGCAAATTTATACGAATATATGGCGATTCAACCGATATTTAAATGGGGCTCCTATTCCAAATGATATAAGGTGTCATTGGGATTTTAGATTAGGGATACCCTCTTGCAGCATCAACAAAATGGCAATAGAAGGAGGTCCATATGACAATGTATGCCCATTGAGTTTGTTCCGAATCTCGTATTTTAAATGGCTCACCTTGAAATCCTACTCCCATGGTGCTTTTATATCCTATCCGTTGGTAAAATTTTAATCCTCGATGAGCCTCTTTATCACTTGTATCAATTAAAGTTTGATGGTGAGGATGGGACATCCATTACCAAGCACATCTCTAATTTTCTTAAATTTTGTGAATATTAAAAAATTCATGATGGATATTTTTCATGTGTCACTTTATTCCTCACACTTAAAGTTCATGTTAATCAATGTTGGCATACCTTACCATCTACTTCCATCCATTCTTTTCATCATTTCCTTAAGGAGATTTATAAGGCCTTTGATAGGTATGATTATTGAAATCTTTGTAAAATAATCAATCAACTTAAAATGGAGTCCAATGAAACAATTGGTGATTTTTATAATAAATTATTTCGCTTATGTTATGAATTTCCTGAAGAAGACATGCATTGGGATTTATTAAAGTGAAATTCTGAGTGTTTGGTTCATATCTCTCTACATAGTGAATCCAAATCACCTGATTTTTCTACTTCACCAACTCTTGTAAATCATGAGACACCCCTAATTTTAGAGGAGGAACCTTCTATCCCTTTTGTTCCTTATCATCCTCCTTTTTCAGTTCCAATGCAGGTGCCTCCTTATGATGATAATAAAGTTGGGAAATCTGCAAATCAAATTCCTAATTTATCTTCTCATCCTCCTTCTGCTTTTCATGATTCAGATTCCATGGATGAAATCTCAGAAATGTTCATGAAGCCTATGGTGAATAATAATTTCTCCATTCCTTAAGATGATATTTTTACTCATAATTTAAATCTTGGATTTGATTTTGATACCTGTCTTCCTCTACCATCGCCTTCTCATGAATCATTTTTCCTCAATCTTCCTAACCAATCTCTTCCAAATCGAAGCAATGAACAAGTGCAAGGTAGTCACATTTCACAGGCATAGGAGAAGGAAGGTGAAGATTCTTTTGATCTTTCTTCTCTTTTTCAGAGTGATCCTCTGTTTTAAGATGGTGTTACCTCACTCTTGGTTGATAATGAATCTAGTAATCTCGGTCATAAATCAAATCTAACAATTCTCCTAATCAATCTAATGTATTGGGAAACAATCATTCTAATGAGGATGAGTCCATTGATATATATGATGATGAATGCCCAAGTTCACCACCTAATCTCTCAGTTTCTCAAGAAAATTCTCTTTCGAAATATTTAGATCTTAAATCTATTTCGATCAAAGAAGATTCACTTGTGAACACTTCCTCCTATTCACCTCTCTATCCTTTGTGCTCCACTGTTTGTAATGCATCAAGTTGTGATGAAGACTCTCCATGCTATTCAAGATTGTTATCTCATGAGTTGAATCTTTAAATGACACAGGATAGTGAGAATATCCATGATGAAGAAAAAAGCAATGAAATTATAGAGAATCCATTATATCCCTTATCATCTCTTGTTTAATATGAGGGAAAATCTTCAAATTAGAAGAATGTTACGAATTGATCAATCTGTCTGTTGAATTTTTAAAATTTAATCAAACTAGTGATGTAGATGACTACCACTCGAATGAAGGTAATCTTATTCATATAAGTTGTCCACATGCAATTTGTGATTTGATTCAATTTACAAAATGTTTTTATCTATCTTTTCAAAGTTCCAAAACTTGTTAGGAGGTTGAGGCACTTCAACTCTTGTTGATGGTTATGTTAGGTTCTCACTGTCCTAGTGAAATTCCAGAACCATGTCAAATCTATATTTTCTCACAGAACTCTTTCTTTCATATTATTTCACTGGATGCAAACTTGTTCTTAATGGATTTTGATATTTCTCGTTAGAATTTTACTGTTTCTTGATATCAATTTTCTGATCATACTGCTATAATGAATCATTCTCATACAAATATCTTGTATTGAATTCAAGTTTGGAATGTACACCTTTCACGAATGTGTGGAGTCACAAAGTTTATCAATTTGAAGATTAGCTGTGGCTGAAGATTTCATATCTGACAAGTGCTATGGTGAATAATTAACTCCTAGTTTTTCTTATTAATGTCTGCATGATATAAAAATTCCTCTTGAGTATTAGAGCTTGGTTGAGTCATTTCTTGGATCAAGTTCCTCTTTTTCATCCATTACATCTTGACTGGTTTCATATGTTCACTATCCTTACATTCATTTTCAATTCTTTTGATGATTATGATGCTTGTATAGTTCTCCACTAGTTAGAGGAAAATGGTTTGTCATAATCAACATGAAAGGAAGATGGTTATATTATTCAGAGAATTCGCGAAACTATTCAAATTGATCTATCTTTTTTATTTTCTGATCAAGAATCCCATGTCCCTATTTGTCCATATTATCATAATATCAACTGTCATTCAGTTTATCATTTCCCCATCAATATATTCAATGAAAAGTTTTTCAAACTAATTAATATTTATAGTTTCTCTCACTGTTTGAATAATTTTCAAGCAGCTGAGGCACTTCAACCTTCATTGATGGTTATGTTAGGCCCTCACTATTTTGACAAGCCCTATAAATATGATCAGATTCATTTTCCCACACTTTTAATTGAAAATTCATCTCTTCATGGATTTCAAGGTTTTCAAGGGGATTATTTTGAATATCATGATCCAGTTTATGATTGTTTGGAAGCATCTTACTTAGAAAGCCCATGTTGAAAATAGATATAGGGGGGTGAAACAATATTTCTTTTCAATTGTTATGTTTATTGGTTTTGATTCTTAACAATTGTAATAAAAAAAAATAAAAAAAATAAGGATTTTATTATAAACAATTGAGGACACCAATCCTCTTTTAAAAAAATTGAGTACAATGATGTTTGAGGGCACCAACCCTTCAATATTCCAAGATCCAACCTATTTCTAAGCACCACCTTAGAATTTTGTGAGGCTTCAACCTCCAGGGCTCCAATTCTATCCTTCTTAAGGCTCTAACCCTGTTTTTAGAGGCTCCAACATATAGGGCACCAACCCTCCAATTTTCAACTTAGTTAACAAACATAATTTATAAGTGAATTACTTTCAAAAACTTCATGACTTCCTTCAATAGTCAAACAGTTGCTCCACAAGACTGCTAGAGACTCCTAATTTTGTTCACTGTCCAAGATCCAAATAGGAGTTTTCTTCACTATCCAAAGCTTCAAGTTTTTCATTGTTCAATCTTCCAAGTCCATCATTGTTATAGGCTCCACGTTCTTCACTGTTCAATCCTCCAAACTCTTCACTGTTCAATGCCACAAGTTCTTCACTATTCAAAAGTGCACAGAGGTTTTAAGTCTGAAGTGTCACACATAAGTCTGCTATAGGTGTGACCTATAATTGGTCCAAACCTCCAATGATCGAGTCACCACAGTTCCAAGCATATGTGTGCCACAGTTCCACAAGTCCAAAATGTGTAATCAACTAATATGAATGGTATGCAAGGCACAAATTTGAACTATAAGCCACAAGTGATTTTCCTTAAAGTAATCATGGATCCAATGTGTAGTTCGAGCTCCACAGGTAATTGCAACTCTGAGCCTTTAAGCTATAGGTTTGAGCCTTTCAAAGTCTGAACTTCCACAAATAACCATCCACACACCTGTCTGCAGGTCTGATCCCTCCTCATGGGACTATCCACAGGTCTGAGATATATCAATCACAATTAAAACCCTTCAGAAAATATCATCCTATTTAGTCCTTCTAGTTCACGAGTTGTGAATTATTCTCCTTCTTCTTTGTTCCTATGGTTATCTTCACCAAATTGGACCATAAGAAATGAAGGTTTTCAGTCTTATTTATAGAAATTATGATATCAAAATGAAGGGACGTGATCCTTGGAGGGAGGTCGACATGACGTGGATGGGTAACAAAGGTTTGGGTATCAGAAGCTTTAACATGACACAACGTGAAAACCTTGCGATATAGTAAAGTTCTGATGCAACAGATTCAATATTTTATTAAAACAATATGATAAACAAATCAGGTCCGTAACCATATTGGTAATCGAAGATTAGGTTTTATCAGAGGTTCCATTTCAAAAGTTTCGATAAAGTGGCGGATGTGATTTGATAATTAAATTGTTATTAAATCAAGTTGGGTCTGCATAACAGAAGTCATAGAAAATCAGAGGTTATCACATATCAAATATCAAAGGTTTTGAGTGGTGACACACAATAAAAACACTGATATGATTTTTCTCCAATAAGTTTTTATTATAGCATTGTATTATATTATATGCATTGGAACTTGGTTAAAAGGTTTCGAAATTTTATTACTCTGACAATGGATTATTATTCAAAGGCCCAATTAAAGTCACACGATAATATATGTCATTAGGTATGTCATCAACTATAATCCTCCAATAGTGTAACATCCATCAATTTCCATCAAGAGAGCTTATATTTTATCAATGACAATTATTGACCAACAACCCATTTGCTAATAACAAGCTTCAATGTTTTCTCATGCTTGCTAAGAAGGATAGCCCAAATGAAGGAGACTTTATAAGAATATTTCAAGGTTTTTCCGTTTATATTCTTCATTGGAAAGGTAAGATTGCAAGGTTGGTAGTGGCTATGACATATCTTTCTGTTGATAGGAAATACCTTCAAATTTCTGTGTAAGTTATTGAAGCTCTTATCTTTTCCATTGAACATTATTTTATATTTTTTTTAATTGCTCGCATCTTTTTATATTGAGTTTAGGAGCAACTATGGTGGCTTCACTGGAAATTTCATTAGGCGTGACCCTTACCTTCTAGTTTTTTAGGTTAGGAGTAGGATTAGCTGCATTCTAGTTTCCCCTCTCTTGCACTCATCCATCACTTGTTCTCCTTAGCCTTTCTTTTATTTTCCTAATTTTTCTTGCATCATGTTTGGTTTAGCCTCCTTATGCTTGTGCTTTGGCTTTTCTTTCTAGTTCTGTTGTGTTTTTTTCTTCTATTCTATTAATGAGAATTTTCAGGGAGGGTGTCCCATTTGGGGTCAAAAGACATTGTGGAAAAATAAGAACGATATTTTTGACATTATAGCACTTGGCTAACAATCAATCCTTCTTCCTTGTATTGGCTATCCTTTGGTCGATGATGTTCTAAAGGAAAATATGATCCTTTCATGAGGAAATCTCGGCGTCAAACCATGATATCCATGTCCACTCTAGAATCCTCATGCTTACACTTTATTCTTTATTTTTTGGTGTTTTTCACACTTATCTAGTCAAGTAGAGGAGGAAAAGGGGAAAATTAAAATGAGCAAAAGAATATAAAAGGTCTGACATATGATTCTTTGAAGTAATAAGCTCTTATTCTCTTAATAATTCAGGATCCCTCTTCCGCCCATGAAATGAATAAGTACCGATGCACATTCCGATAAAACAAATAAATAAGGGTGAAAGAATAGAAAGGCTTCCTTCACAGAGAGGTTAATCAAGAAAATCTATCAGGGTATTATCTAGGCTCACTAGCAGTGAAGCAATATTTGTGCTCCTAAAGTGAGTCCGCTAGGGTACTATCTAGGCCTACTCACAATGGAGCAGAACCAGAGAAGAAAAACTATACTATGAAAATATAAATATCATGAACTACATTACCTTCTCCTATTTCAAAACATTGTGATATTGTTGATCAACCGATAACGAATGAAAGGAATTGTGTGTACATAACGACTAAGTCTATAAGCTTGAGTAATATAAATGATGAATCAATATGCCTTGAATAATTGGATTTTGCACAAATAATTTACCATGGTAGAGAAGCTAGAGTTCTACCAGTGCGTTTCCAAGTGTTTTCGCTACAAAAAACACCCTCAAAAAAATTTCCTATGTTTGAATTTTGGAGCCTACTATGGATCTTGTGATTGGTCATTCCATAGTCGCTTCTCGATTAGTTGATACTCTACCAAGTCCTTGATTTCCCTTATTGGATTGTAAGTGTCAAAGTCACCTTCTCACACATGCTCAATCCGTAATGAATGCATAAGCGCATTTATTCATGCAATATTGAACAGGCCTAGCACAGTCCATCAAGACAGTTCTTGTGCAATGTTCAATTCATGTTCACAGTGAGTGCACATTGTTATTGATGGTCTCTCACTTTGTTTTTACTTCTATTTTAGTGAGTTTTTCAAACTGTCACTTTTGTGCACTGTCATATTTGCAAGTGTCTTTCTCATGCTTTCAATTATCACTTTTTATTGATTTCACTTTAATTAGTGTCTTTATCATGTTATCTTCACTCTATAATTTACCACTTTCATCATCGTTCACATATCACAAGTGTCGTTCACACTTTTCTTTTCATATAATAAATGTTTCCTTTTGGCATGGGAAGTGTTTCTTATTGTGTAAAGTTGAGTTTTGGTTTGTTTTAGGGGGTAATATTTTCGTTAATGAGATTTTTGTATCATGCAAACATGCATCACACTCATTTCCGAAGTTTTGAGCAATATCGCACAAGTGTCATCATTGTCATTGCATTGTGTATCTTTAGTGTCGCACTTAGAGTGAGTTGTCGCAATGTTGTTGGATTGAAGAAAGAATGTTGTTCATGTGTTATGAGTGTTTAGTATTGTGTCATCAAATGAAATACATGTGTGATCATTTTCAATTCATTATTTTTCTTATCTTCCTCTCACTAATCCTACACTTAGTCAAATGGGAAAAAATATCTAAGCATACCACTCAACCTCCTTTATCCAGTCTGGATTGCACATTTCATAGTTTCAGCACTCAATCAATAGCCTTTTGTATTGGAACTATGCAAAGTGCAATTTATACCTTCAAGGACTGCACACTGTGCAATTGCAGTACTCAATCCTAGCCCTTGATCTCCATAAATACGCAATCCTTGCCTCTATCCAACCTTCTCTATGCACTACACAGTCTCAAGCCTTAAACCTAGACCTTGAGCTCTTGAACTGCATAACTACACAATCACTTGGCCATCCACCTTGAACTATGCATTGGGAAGGTTTAAGTCTCAAGACTCAAGCTTGAGCCCTTGAACACCTCCACTGCGCAACATCCCAACCCATTCTCATGCTTGAACTTTGTATTGGGAAACCTCAAGCCTTAAGCTTGACCTCCTGAGTCCCTCAACTATGCAGTCACTCAACCTAGGCCTTCAAAACTATGCACTACACAGTATCAAGCCTCAAATCTCCATATTGATATTTTGAATCCCTCAACTACACAGTCCCTCTACCCAAGCCCCCAAAACTGTGCATTATGTAGTCTCAAGCCTCAATCCTAGACCTTGACCTCTGGAACTGCACAATCATTGAGTTAGTCACTCAATCAGTCACTAGTTCTAGTCCCAATAAGTGATTTCATGAAGTATTTCATATTAGGGGTTTATTGTACTCATGTCGTCTTGTCATGAGTGGATTACAGTCACATGTATTCTTGCATGCTATGATAGGATGATGATGAAGGAGATAGAGAAGAAGATCATCGTAAGTGACACATATGGAGCTAAAGAAACCTAATGATCATTAGGTGAGAAGACAAAGCAACAAAATATTACAATAGAAAATAGAAGATCAAGACCACATTGAAGACTCCTTATCTTCAAGTAATGAGGAGGAGAAAGAAAATACCATGTTCTATATTTCGAGAAGACACAAAGAAACTAGAAGCAAAGAGTGGTTTGACACTGCCACATCATCATATAGTCCATGTCATCAGTGTCATGTCATGTTGTGCCATGATTCATCATGTGCCATATCATCTTGTGGATTATGTAAATTTTATCATGGATAAATATGATATAATGTGGAAGTCCAAGAGTTGTTCATGTAATGTGAGAATTCATGTAGGAAGCTAAAATGTCATAGATAAGTTTAAAAATCATGAGGGTAGTCCAATGGTCACAAGGGAGGTGAAGGATCACTCCACTTGTTATATATACAACCTCATTGTACAAGAAAATGAATTTTCACCTTGGTGTCTCCTATAAGGCATCAGAGTGTTAGAGTCAATACTTTTGGGGAGCAAGTTTTGGCTCCAACATTCCACTATTGGAGCTAGTGATGTTCATTGTTTTCATGTATCTTGGGAATTTTACTTAATACTTGAATCTTGATGACCAACACGTTTTCATGCAAAAATTGTGAATATTTCTAAGATTTTTTTTTCAATGTTGATGATTCATTTTTTATTTCACCTCTACTAAAGTAGTTGAACTATTTCAGTTATTTTACTACTTATCTAATTGAAAATGTGTTGTAATGGTTTTAACAATTGTCACATCTATGTGGACTATTCTGTTTGATTTTAGGCGAATCTCTTTTTACTTGTGTGTGCCTCTACTAGGGTGGTACTATTACCTCTCTCTTAGATTCCTACCTTTCGTCCCTCTATAGTAGAAGAACCTTGATACACCTCCAACCAAACATTCACCATGCACACTTGCTTTTCACAATGTCAAATAGATGCTTCTCCCTCTTGTTGATGGCTAAAGCCAAGGAAAATTTATAAGAATATATCATGAATGGGATGATACTACAGATGGGTCTCCCATTCAGGTCTAATTGCAAATTCACTTTGGGGATACCCCCTTGGCTGAAAAATTTCCAGCACCATCAATAAAATGGCACTAGAAGGAGGGCTAGATGAGAAGTTGTGCCCATTGAGTTTGTTCTGAATCTCTTATCTTAAATGGCTCATCCTGAAATCCTACTCTTGGGGTGATTTTATAACCTATCCCTTGGTAAAATTTTAATCCCTAACGAGCCTCTTTATCACTTGTCTCAATTAAAGTTTGATGGTCAGGATGGAACATCCATAACCAAGTACATGTGTGATTTTCTTAAATTTTGTGAATATTACGAAATTGATGATGGATATTTTGCATGTCTCTTTCTTCCTCACCCTTGAAGGTCACATTGATTGATGGTATCATACCTTACCATCTTCTTACATCCATTTGTTTCACCATTTCCTCAAGGGTCTTCATCAAGGCTTTGATAGTTATGATTACGGAGATGTTTGTAAAATAATAAATCAACTTAGAATGGAACCCAATGAAATAATTGATGATTTTTCTAATAGATTGCTTCACTTATGTTAAGATTTTCATAAAGAAGACGTGGATTGGGATTTCTTGAAACAAACATTTTAGCATTTGGTTCATATCTCTCTACATCATGAATCCAAAGCATATGATGCTTCTACTTCCCAAACTCTTGTAAATCATGACACGCCTCTAATTTTAGAGGAGTAACATGTTATACCTATTGTTCCTTATCCTCCTCCTTTTTCAGTTCCAATGCGGGTGCCTCCTTGTGATGATAATGGATTTGGAAAATATGAAAATCAAATTCCTAATCTATCTTCTCATCCTCCTTCCACTTTTCATGATTCAGATTCCATGGATGAAATATTGGAATGGTTTATGAATCCTATGGTTAAGACTAATTTCTCCATTCCTCAAGATGATATTGTTAGTCATAACTTCAATCTTGGATCTGATTTGGATCCCTGTCTTCCTCTACCATCGCCTTCTCATAACCCCTTGTTCCTTAATCTACCTATTCAATCTCTTCCAATTCTAATCAGTGAATAGGTGCAAGATAGTCGCATTTCACAGGAGTGGGAAGGTGAAGATTCTTTCAATATTTCTTCTCTTTTTTCGAGTGATCCTCTGTGTGAATATGGTGTTGCACCACTCTTTACTGATAATGAATATAGTAATCTCAGTCGTAAATCAAATGTAATCAATTCTCCTAATCAATCTAAGGTCTTGGGAAACAATCATTCTAATGAGGATGAGTCCAATGATATATATGATGATTAATTCCCAAGTGTACCATCTAATCTCTCAGTTTCTCAAGAAGATTCTATTTTGAAATATTTAGATATTCAATCTATTTAGGTTAAAGAAGATTCCCTTGTGACCACTTCTTTATATTCACCTCCCTATCATTTCTGCTCTACGATTTACAATTCAACAAATTGTGATGGAGACTATCCATGCTATTCAATATTATTTTCTCATGAGATGAATCTTGAAATGACACATGATAGTGAAAATATCCATGATGAATAATAAAGTGATGAAATTATAGAGCATCCATTCCATCTCTTATTATCTCTTCTTTTGTATGAGGGGACTCTTCAAGTCAATGTGATCACGAGATTTTTCCGATTCATACATCCTCAGACTTGTGTGAGAAGAATGTTATGACTTAAGGAATTTGTTTGTTGAAGTTGTAAAATCTAATCAAACCACTGAAGTAGATGGTTGACATCTAAATGATGGTGATTCTATTCATAGCATATATTCACATGCAATTTTTGATCTGACTCCATTTACAAAATGTTGTGATTTATCTTTTCAAAGTTCCCAAACTTGTCAGGAGGTCGAGGTACTTCAACTCTTGTTGATGGTTATGTCAGGTTCTCGTCATGCTAGTGAAATTCCTGAACCATGTCAGATTTTCTTTTTCTCACAGAATTAATTCTTTCGTATTATTTCGTTGGATGCAAACTCATTCTCGATGGATTCCAAGATTTCTCATTACAATTTTCCTATTTCTCGAGATCAGGTTTCTAATCATATTGCTATAATGAATCCATCCTCATACAAATATCTTACGTTGAATTCAGGTTTGGAATGTACACATTTCATGAATGTGAAGAATAGTGAAGTTAATCAATTTGAAGATCACCTTTGGCTGAAGAGTTCATATCTGTTAAGTGCTATGGTGAATAATTAGCTCCTAGTTTTTCTTGTGAATGTCCTCAAGACACCAAAAGTACTCTTGAGTGTTAGCAAGTGCTTAAGTCATTTGTTGAATCAGGTTCCTCTTTTCATCCATTACATCTTGACTGGTTTCATATGTTCGTTATACTTGCATTTCTTTTCAATTCTTTTGATTATTATTATGGTTTTAGAGTTCGTCACCACTTACAGTAAAATTGTTGTCATATTTGGCATGCGAGGATGATGGTTATATTATTCAGAGAATTTGTGAAAATGTTCAAACTGATCTATCTTTATTATCTTCTAATAGAGAATCCCATGTCACAATCGGTCCATATGATCATTTCTTTATCAGTATAGCAATTGTTTCAAATTGATTAATATTTATAGTTTATCTCGCTATTCAGATATTTTTCAAGCAACTTTGGCACTTAAACCTTTGTTGATGGTTATGTTAGGCCCTCACTATTTTGACAAGCCCTTTGAATATGATGAAATTCATTTTCTCTCACAAGATTCTCATCTTGACATCATGCCTTTAATTGAAAATTCATCTCTTAAAGGATTTCAAGGTTTTCAAGAGGATTGTTTTGAATTTCACGATCCAATCTATGATTGTATCGAAGCATCTTACTTAGCAAGCCCATTTTCTAATAACAAGCTTTAGTATTTTCTCATGCTAGCTAAGAAGTATGGCACAAATGAAGGACCATTCACAAGAAGTTTTCGAGGTTTGTTTGTTTATAATGTTCATTGAAAATGTAAGATCACAATTTGGGTAGTGGCTATGAAATATCTTTCTCTTGATAGGAAAGACCTACAAACATTTGTGCAAGTTATTCAAGCTCTTATATTTTCCATTGCACATTGTTTTATATTTTTTTTAATTTCTCGCATATTTGTGTATGTAGGCTAGGAGAAAATATGGTGGCTTCACTAGAAATTTCGCTAAACTTAACCCTACCTTCTAGTTGTTTAAGTTAGGAGTAGGATTAGTTGCATTTCTAGTTTCTCCTCTCTTGCACTCATTCTTCACTTGTTCCTCCTTAGTCTTTCTTGCGCTTTCCTAATTTTGTCTTTCATCATGTTTGGTTTAGCCTCCTTTTACTTGTGCTTTGGTTTTTCTTTCTAGTTGTGTCATGTTTTTCTTTTTAGTTATGTTAATGAGAATTTGCATGAAGGTTATCCCATTTGTGCTCGAACGACAATGTCAAAAAATGAGAAAGGGCTTTGTGACACTACAACATTTGGCTAAGCATCAATATTTCTTTCTTTGGTCAATGATGTTCTAACGAAAAATACGATCCTTGCATGAGGAAAGCTTTGTGTCAAACCATGATATCTGTTGAGTCTCAAAATTGTCTTCCATATTCTTCCATATTTCCATCCTTAAATAAACCATTAGCCCCCATTTCATAACTATCTAGCCTAAAACCCTACATCAAGTAACCATCTTCATGATTATATGGGTTAGGATCCTTGTTTTCCAAAAATATTTATTTTATGTATTTAAAGTGAATTCATGATTAAAAACTAAGAAATTAACATGGTTTCATTTATATATATGTGCGTTATGAGCTTTGTGATATGTGTAGATCATTTGGAAGCTTCCAAGGCACCCTTATGTTGCCTCCCAAGGTCAAATTCGAATTTCAATTCAAGAGGTGGACCATATTCCAAGGCGAAATATCATGTAGATCTTTATGAGTCATGGGATTTGTATCTAGTATTTAGGGATAAGTTGAGACAAGTATGGATCTAGTAGATATTTAAGGGATCTACATTTATTGAGTAGATATGCCTAATTCATGTATAAATAGAAGGAGCATCCTTCAAAGGAAGCTAATAGTTGTCATCTATTCATTAGCATTAGATTTATGATTATTTGTTCAACATGAATAATATCGTTTTCTCCAAATCATGAGTTATGAGTGTTGTTTGATTCTGAAGATGTGATAACCGTTCTTGTGTGCTCAATGAGGAATGAAAGGATCCCCAACAACCACAATCTACATACAACTATAACATAGTTTGATTTCTGTTATTTTCTTTCATGCATGTGTGCTTTACTTTCTATAAGTGTGATTTTCTTTCTGCAAGTTTGATTTAATTTCTTACATTTGATTTGATTGTCATTAAACTACTTGCTTATTAACTATCTTAGTTTGCTTGCTTGACAACTAAATCACTAATTTCTATTTACTGCTATCTAGATTATCATAGTTTTCTTCTTATAGTTGTTCATAGTTTAGTTTTATTTTGAATGGTTTAGAAAGGCCATGGTGTTAATTCATTCATTATAGCTTTAGAATTTAATTTAGTTTTCTTGCATGAAATTTCTTTTGTAGTTTTCTTTAGTTATATTTGTAATATGCATTTCCTTTCTCTCTTTCTACCCTAAAAAACCTTTCTACAACAATTTCATCTAAGGTCCCATATATTTTGGTTTGCTTCTAACTTTATGAAACTCTTGGGTTGACAAATTAAAATGACAAGGGATTTAGCATACCATTAAATCACCCTACATTTTTGGCACTGTTGTTAGGGAAGCATAATTTGATGTAATATATTTTGGTTTGCTTCTAACTTTATGAAACTCTTGGGTTGACAAATTAAAATGACAAGGGATTTAGCATACCATTAAATCACCCTACATTTTTGGCACTGTTGTTAGGGAAGCATAATTTGATGTAACTAGTTAGGAATATTTTTTAGAAAGAATTTTCATTAGAATTATTTGCATTTAGACAAAAATTAGAAAAGATAAAACATTCAAAAATCAATACCCCCATTCACTAAAAAAAAAACATAAAAAAAACCATCCATATCATGAATTCCTAGTTTTGTAGGTAGAAGAAATGGATGGAGATTGTGAAGATGAAGAAGATCCTTTTGGATTTCCCATTCAAGAAACTGGTATCAATGTTCATATGAAGAACATCTCTCCATCTACACTTCCTATATTCAATGGTATGAGATGAGAAGACCCAGAAACTTTTCTATTTGAATTTGAAATAATTTGTATATCTTATGGCTACTTATTACAGATTCAAGAGTTGAATTTGTTTCCGGCAACATTGAAGGATAGAACTCTTAAATGGTTCATGACTTTAGGAACAAATTCTATAAGGACATGGGATGATATGAAAAGAGTATTTTTTGAAAAATACAAAGATTATTGTATAAACCACGACCTTAGAAATCAAATCTTTAAGATGAACCAAAAAGAGGATGAAAGCTTAGAAGATTTAGCGTAGAGGTTTACATATCATGTCAAAAGATATAAAATGCATAATTTAGGATCAGACACATTAAAAAATCTCCTACTAAATGCTATAAGGGATGAATGGATTGATCTTCTTAACCTAGTGGGAAAAGGAGATGTTTCACAATTGTCATTTCAAGAGATTTGTGAATTGTGTAAGAACATATCAAGAGAAAAAGCAAAGTATGCAAGATCCCTTTAGGATCCTGTTATGGAAAGAGTAGGTAAGTCGACATCAGTATTGGCATGTCCAATTGAACTTAACAATTTGCTAGACATTTTTGGTAATTTAAAAGAACAAATTGATATGCTAAGAATAAACAAGCAAATATTTGAGAATGTTGCTTCATTTATGTTTTTGCCTAAATGAAAAAAGAAACATGCTTTGCACGAATGTCCACTTGATAACATTAAAATGTATGAGATTTGTGCAGGATCACATACTACTAAAGATTGTCCATCATTATTGGGGTTAAAGGAAGTTTACCAAGGATCAAATGAAATGTTGGAACAATCTTGTTATGGGGCTCCAAAAAGATCATGGCAACCTCATCAACTTGGTATGATGTAAGATCTTACTTCTTAATTTCAAGGTTATGCACAACAATCTGAAAGTAATTGGAAAACACCCTTGACTTGGTGACCTTGGCCATCTCATTCCCAACCTGAAAACCAATCTTGGAAACAAGGTTGGCAAGGCCCTCATAGAAGAAATCCACTGTATCCTCAAACTTTTCCTCACTATCCTCAATGCCAAGCTCAATGCAATGCATACTATTCACCTCCACCACAACATCCATTTCACACTCAATTGACCTCAATTAAACCATTACCATCTGCACAAGTACCCTAAAGATCCATTTCCACTCCACTACCTACAAAACCATTTAGAATCCCCAATAATAAAACACCTCAATCCACTCATAATGTTGAGGTCTGCAAAATAAAGAACCAATTGCCATTGAAGAACAACAATCAGAAGAGGAAAAATATTTAGGTAACTTCCAAGAATCATGGATGCATGTTAACGAAGAGAAGTTGTTGAAACATGAGTGTCATACAGGTCTATCACCCAATTCTATGAATGAAGATCACATCTCTAAAGACTTGCATGGCATGATATCAGAAAACCAAGGAAGACAAGATTACATTGAACCTTCGTTTAAGACAGTTGTCGAATCTCAGGATTCCATTCTTCAGTTTCTTCTGACATTATTCAAATCAAGGTAGTTGGTCTCTCATACACGGGTATGTATCAAAGAATATATTTCAAACCTGCATATGAGCATATCTATCATTTTGTTACACACATGGCTCCATTGGAAACATTCATATACTTAAAAAAAAAAAAAAATAAATAAAATAAAATCAAGTAGATAAATTAGGAAAAATAAAAGCAAGCTTGATTGCATTTTTTAAAGCTTGATTGCATTTTTTTCTTATTGTAGCTTTTAGAATTTAAATTTTTGATTATATTTTAATAATTTGAACACATATATTAAAAAAAACAAAAAAATCAATAAAGTGTTTCTTTTTAAATTTATATATGTATTATTGAAAAAAATAGAGCATATAAAAAATTAGATTTGTTTATTTAAACAAAGATGAAATACAGATCATAAAACAAAAATTAATAATAATAATAATAAATAAATAAATAAATAAATAAAAATACAAAAAATGAAAATGAGAATAAAGGAAATTTAAACAAATAAAAGAAAAAAACCAATTTCATAGAAGCCAACTAAACGAATTGCTGCAAACAAATTGCCTTTGCTCTCTAAGTAACCTCATGTCACCTCAGATCCGATTTGCTTGAAGCCATATATTGACTGTTAGTAAGAACACATGTTAAAATAATCTATAGAGATCAAAATTGTTATTAAATGTAGAAGGATTACATTGGTTACCTGACGTAAAGGAAGGAAAATCCCGAGCAGTAAGGGTTTGAAGCAGAGCCCTTCCTCCATATCCTACAGAACGCAAACGATGAACAATCCGACTTGGAAGAGACAAGTGGTTACAAAAACCTCTCAGGGACAAGAAGACCATTAGATCCAACCTGTGTGAGATAAACATAGCTCCGCATTCTCCTAATTTTGATTAAAAAAAAAAAAAAATGAATTTCACCCAGTAGTTACGTGAGCAGAGGCCAAACATGCGAAGGTCAAAAATGTGATTTTAAAATGCATTTTGTGACCAATTGAAAACGAATATGAAAAATATAAAACATGGTGTTTTCTCAAAATGGGGTGAGTTATGTTTAAAGTGAGATATTTCCTCAAAATTCATAACCAATTGAGTGGTTTTCAAGTTCTTTGGAACCTTATTTGCTAAATTTCATGGAAAAAATGAATTTTCAGATTTAATACACAACTACTTCAAGTTGCGGCCATGTCAAAAAGATCATATCCAAGTGGGTTTCTGCATGTATTTCGTGGGCTTTCTGCACTATTATCGAATCATGTGAATTTTAGTTACTAGTCCATAGGCATCTGTTAGTGAACTCATAATTTAATTTGTAGAAATTAATAACTATAAGAGGATCTTACCAAATACACATTTCTATTTTTATTTCGACTAAATATTTGTGTTAAGGAATATTGTGGAATGTTTAGATCTGAAAATTGAATATTGTGGTGCGTGTAGGATATGATTCATTAACAATGTCCAAAAGATTAGTTAAAGCCACGGATAGGCTAGACCATCATGTTTTGGGTTTTAGGCACTAATTGCTTCGATTTTGAATGCTACATCACAACGCAACACCATACCAAGCCCAGATTCAACATTGATGCATGAAGCATTGTTTAAGGAAAAAACCTAGGTGGAGATAACAACAGTTCGAGGATAGTATCATGACAAGGAGGGTTCATATTTGATCTCTGTAGGTGCACCCTTATTGAATTGATTGATTTCATCACAGATGTGTTCAGTGTTCAGTTATGAGTTGTTGAGATGCTCACACTACTTCAACAACAAAGTTGATGGATCATGTGAAATGAGATATTTTAAAAACAAAAGCGTGCAAAATCCATTTTTGAAGCAAAATTAGTTTTGAAATTTCCATTGACCTCTTAAATTTCGAAATTTTTTTTAATGTTTCAGATTTGGATGGATTCTCTGATCCATATTTCCCGTGTTATGTTTTTAGATCTAAAACCAACTATAATTGACAAGTTGAAACAAAATACTCACCAACAACATTCGAGTCAACCTACATAAACTGATGATTTTAGTTACATAAACTATGCAATTCTGCAGCGGAACAACAATTCTGCAACTTTATATTTAATTCAATGATTTATTTTATGAAAAAACATTCTAATCAAAATTAATGAGCAGAATGCCATCTAATTTTCCTACTTCATCCTTCACATCAACATCATGTTTCCATGCCACGCTTAAGCATGACAATTTTCACTATTTCACGCAAATTTCAAATCATCCTAACTTTCTCATATGACATCGGATTTCAAAGATTCAAGCATCATTGGAAAGATATTGACGAGATATACACAATGAGAAAGTTATCATAAGAGTTTGAAACAAAAAAGAATGAATAAATTACTGAAAATACACAACGGGTAACCCAAGGCACTCATTTTGAAATAGGTAAAAATCCATTTGATTTTCTTTCGTGAATTTGTTTTATTAGTACCAATTCTCAGTTTCTTTTGTGTAAATTTCATAAATAGAGAGATTAATAACCTCTCTATTTTGATAATCTTACATTTCATTGCAAAAAGAGTACAAAGTTTTTGCAGGTTCCAGGAAGATAAACAGATGGACACAAACAAACAGTGTCTCTTAAGCACAACATTTCTTTCAAAAGGAAATGATCAAAGAAGCAACAAAGATGAAACATCAATGCATGAGCACATGATGTCAAATCATCTTCATCACTTGAAAGCTTTTAGATGCCAATCTTACCATTGCATTCCTCCTTTTTTAGTAAATAAAACTTTCATGACATTCCCATTTCTTCAGTCAATAAAATTTTCATTCCATTTTCATTCATATTCCTTCAAAGCCATTGTTTCATTCTCGCATTAGATGATGGAGGATTCCTTAAGGCCTCTTTTCTAACAAGTCTTGGCCTATTGACACTAGCACATTATCTAGGTTAAAGGCTAGAGTCCTTAGTAGTACCTTGAGGCTTGTATGCCTTAATAACATACTCTCTTGCAAACAATCATGGGAATACTCCAATGTTCCTTGATCATTGGATCTTGCAAGTGGCTCAACATTAGCTCATCTATTCACCCTTCAAAATATGTACTTAGGTACCTTGGCACTCATTTGCATTAATGGTGAGTTGCTTCGCATTGGTTAATGAAATTCATCAATGGTCGGTAATCCAATGAATTCTCTTCATGCTCAACATCAACACATTTAATCGCATGAACAAAATTGTATTATTGATTTTGTTACGATTGAAGACTCCATCATTTCAGCAGTTTGCAATAGATCAATTTGTCATAACAACAATAAAGGTTCAAACCTTGTCATAAACATAGAGAACATAGAAGCAGATCCAAATTCCTTTGTTTACATACTCCATCATCTGACAGCATCAACAACCGCACTCTTCAGCATCCCTAACTCATGTACATTGAGGGTAAGTGAAGGTGTGTGGTTTTCTAATTTTTAGTCATGCAATTCATTAAAATGCTAAAATTGTATTTTTGGAAAATTCCTCATTAACACTCCCTTTCGCATATTGCCATAAACTGAAAAACACCTTTAGTTGGGGGGAAGGGACATCGATTCATATTCACATTTCATACACCATCACACATTTTCATTTCATTCCAACTCGCATATTCTTTCCAATCAACTATTGTTGCAGTATGATTCCAAAAGATTATATGCTTTGAAATTATCAATCCATTGATAGTTATTATAGGACTTGAAAAGAAAATTCCCAATGTTTTCCTGAACTCTGATGCAACAAAAAATAAAAAGCATTATTGAATTTAGGCTTCTGTGATCCATATCAATTTTGCGAAGAATCTTCGGCAAAAATCACATACAGATATTTTTGTTGACGCGTTTTGAACCAACCAGTGTGGTTCATCATCAGGACAAGTTGAATGAGCAGATCTTGCTATGCATTATAAATAGATTGGGCAGAATATCCAGTGACCAAATTTCAGAATATCCAGTGACCAAATTTCTAGACTAGGTAACAGCTAGAATGATGACAACTAGATTTGACCGAGAAACGACTAGTTTGACTATGAAGGGTATAAACAAAATTTATTCAAATCAGTTAATTCGGTTATTAATTTTCTTATTAAAATAAACGTAAATGGACAATTTTATAATTATAAATATATATACTATAATCATAAGATAGTCAACATAAAATAATTCAAGT